>PVJA010017251.1:0-42077 GCA_004027025.1 Myocastor coypus | reverse complement strand
TATGCAGTTCTGGCTGGCCTTGAACTCACTTTTGTAGCCCAGGCTGGTCTCGAACTCGCACCGATCCTCCTGCCTCAGCCTCCCCAGTGCTGGGATTACAGGCGTGCTCCACCATGCCCGGCTTTTTTTGTCTTTTTGAGACAGGGTCTCAATGTGCAGTTTAGGCTGGCCTTGAGCTCACTTTGAAAGCCCAGGATGGTCTCGAACTCACATGGATCCTCCTGCCTCAGCCTCCCAAGTACTGGGATTACAGGTGTGAGCCACCACGCCCAGCTTCTTTTCTGATTTAGATGTTCAAAAATAAAAAAGCCCTGGGGCCTACTTCAGGGTTTGGTCTGGGCCACCAAAGGAAAAAGTGGTTTTCCTGCTAACCAAGATGGACACTTGTAGTAGCTGTGTCTGAGTGGTAAGGGAGCTAGAGATGCCTCTGTTCACTTGCTCTTGGAAAATCCCAGACCTCATGGATTCCTGCATAGCTGGAATAGTAATTTAGTAAAAATAATTCAGTAAAAACTTAGGTCTGGAAACACTTCATACTTCAGGCCAGTCTTATTAGTGTGTGTATGTGTGTACGCATATGCGTGTGTGTGCATGTCCTTTTTTAATTATTTGAAATTTTGAGATAGGGTCTTGCTAAGTCTCTAAGTTGTTTAGCTTATAACTTGTTCGAATTTATGATTCTCCTGCCTCAGCCTGCCAGATGGGATTACAGGCTTATACTACCAAACCCAGCTCTGTTAGCCTCTTCTCAGGTCCAGGGAGGAGCCAGAGGCCAAACCCATGAGGCCAGTCAGCTATAGAGTATAAAGATTCTAATTTTGATCTCTGAGTACATAGGGATCCTAGGGGAGCCATACCTTTCACCCAGTGGTAGAGAGAAAGCTGGAGTAGAGCCCTGCAGCCAACCCTCTGTGACTCGACTCCCTTGGCTCTCCTGCCCTTGGGCTCCCACCCCCACCCCTCTTCTGGGCCTGGACAAAGGGGCTTCTGTCCTGACAGCCCCAGCTCACAGAGCAACTGACCCACAAATGGGTTATGTAACCATGGCCCAGACAGGCTGGAGGTTGGCCCTAGGCCTTGTGGATTTGAGCCCACTGGGAGAATGTTGGTGGGCTCCCCTCCGCTGACTGGCAGCTAGGGATGGCTACAGGCAAAAAGGTCTCAACAACAGGGTGTGGGCTCCTTGGGCTTCAGGCAGTCTGAGCCTGGGGGTGGGGAGTATGGCCATATAACTCTGAGGCAATAACCTCCTTGCCAGCTACTCCTGTATGTCCTGTGAGAGTAGTGCCCATCTACACTACAGGTCTGTGTTGACGGTGAAGGGTTGTACAGTGGAAATGCAGTTCTTTCCCTAGAGATACCCCATTTCCGGTGTTCCATCCTTCCTGTCCACCCCCGGCCCCATCTGGGTCCTTTTGAGAGACAGATTGGGTGGCTCTCTCCCTCCCACAAGTGGCAGGTGCTCAGCCAGCATCTTGAGGGAGGGACTGTCTGTGCACATGTGGGAACCCATGTGGGTGCATTACCCTGTCTTCTGTTATCAGATGGGGACAGGCCAGAGCTCATGGCTTGGTGACCCTCTACACATACTCTGTGCGGTAGAAGATTCAAGATGCTGGCACCTGAGGTTGATCAGATGTTTATAGCCTGAGAATCTGACTGTCTCCAGGGAGCTGGTCAGAACTTCTCACTGTGTTTCTCTCTTTTCCCAGAGCTCCTGGGTTCCACTAAGAAGATCAATGTCAACTTTCAGGACCCAGATGGGTGAGTTCTCAGCTGAGATGATAGTGACTAGTGTGGGGATTCCCTAGGGAAGGCCAGGGGGCCAAGTCCTCTCCTAGACTTGTCCTTTGCCTGCCCAGCTTCTCAGCTCTACACCATGCGGCCCTGAATGGCAACACAGAATTGATCTCCCTACTACTGGAGGCTCAGGCTGCTGTGGATATCAAGGACAACAAAGGCAAGACTGGTCCAGGGCCTTGAGGCTAGGGGCAAAAGATCAGGGTCAGGGGGTGGAGTCCTTATCCTGGATAGTCCCTCTGCCCAGGGTTTCAGTCTGGACTAAGCCAGACCCTTTTGGGATTTGTGTCCTTGAGGTCAGGATGGATTCAGAGCCAGGGTCAGCTCTCAATGGCCTGCCTGCCCCCAGGCATGCGGCCCTTGCACTATGCAGCTTGGCAGGGCCGGAAGGAGCCCATGAAGCTAGTGCTGAAGGCTGGCTCGGCAGTGAATGTCCCATCTGACGAAGGCCATATTCCCTTGCACCTCGCAGCCCAGCATGGTCACTATGATGTGGTGAGTCTGGGTGGGACGATGGGGTGGGAAGGTGCCAGGGCTGGTGCTGTTGAAAGCTGATCATAGCCTGGATCTGCAGTCTGAGATGCTACTGCAGCACCAGTCTAACCCTTGCATGGTGGATAACTCGGGGAAGACACCTCTGGACCTGGCCTGTGAGTTTGGCCGAGTTGGGGTAAGTCTCCCTTGGGAGTTGAGTGGGACTCTACCTGCCTATACTCCTCATCTGGGAAGGGGTTAGGAGCAGTCCTAGGCTGGGGCCCTTTTACCCTGATCCTTCCTTCAAGGTGGTCCAGCTACTCCTGAGCAGCAATATGTGTGCGGCTTTGCTGGAGCCCCGGCCGGGTGATACCACTGACCCCAATGGCACCAGTCCTCTACACCTGGCAGCCAAGAATGGCCACATTGACATCATCAGGTATAGCCAGGAACAGGGAGGGGGGACTTAGCTTCAGGATTCCTAGGACTCGGTGGCACTCATAGGCTCGAGGTTTTTGTTCCTGGCCTGGGGACAAAATAGGAGCCTCTGGGAAGCCACAGGGATGTGGTTAGGCCTTTTGGTGTGGGAGGCTCAGGTAAAGGGTGACCTGGAGGTGTCAGAGAGAGGTTTTGTTTTTGTTTCTGTTTTCTTTTTTCAAGACAGGGTCTCAGTAGGTCACTACATTGCCTAGGCTGACTTTTTTTTTCTTTTTACTTTTTGAGACAGGGTCTCACTGTGCAGTTCAGGCTGGCCTTTAGCTCACTTTTGTAGCCCAGACTGGTCTCAGACTTGCACTGATCCTCCTGCCTCAGCCTCCCAAGTGCTGGGATTACAGGCATGCACCACCACGCTTGGCTGTGGGCTTGAAATTGTGATCCTCTTACCTCAGTGTCCCAGAACTCATTAGCTTGGGTTCTACATTTGATGGGTGGACTTGTAGAGACACTCAGCCTCTCTGAGCCTCAGTTTCTCCATCCATACATCAAGGCTTACAGGAGTGCTTGTACCAGGACTGGAAGATGTAATAGCTATAAGGGGCTAGACAAGGGATGGGCCCTCTGGCAAGTGCTTACCAATTATAAGATACTGTTATAGTCAGGACAGAGAATGGTGCTAGCCCATACTTCAGCCTAAACAGGGGATGAATCAAGGCTTTGCTTTGAGGGTCAGAGAGGACAGATCGGCTGAAAGGCCCTATCCACCCTCCCCACCTTCCCACCAGACTCCTCCTCCAAGCCGGCATCGATATTAACCGCCAGACCAAGTCTGGCACAGCCCTGCATGAGGCAGCACTCTGTGGGAAGACAGAAGTGGTTCGGCTGTTGTTGGATGTGAGTCTGGGGGCAGGGGGCAGCTGGGGCTGGGTGGGAGTAAGGGGGCCCCTGACAGGGCCCCATACTTTCCTATGTACAGAGTGGGATCAATGCCCAGGTGAGGAACACCTACAGCCAGACGGCACTGGACATCGTGCACCAGTTCACCACATCACAGGCCAGCAAGGAGATCAAGCAGCTGCTACGAGGTGGGCCCAGACAGCTGAGGGTGGGATGGGGTCAGGGCTGGCAGCTCGCAGGACTGGGGGGTCCACCTCATATATTCCCAGAGGCCTCAGCGGCCCTGCAGGTCCGGGCAACCAAGGATTATTGCAACAATTACGACCTGACGAGCCTCAACGTGAAGGCCGGGGACATCATCACAGTGAGAATGGCCCTGGGGGCTACTGAAGCAGGGAAGGGTGGGGCCCAGGCATGCTCACCCAGAACACGCTCCTGCAGCTGGGGTAGAGGGTACAGGGCAACAGGATCCACCTGGAGAGGCAGCTTCCTAAGGATGCTGCCCTACTTATTTGACCAGGTCCTGGAGCAGCATCCAGATGGCAGGTGGAAGGGCTGTATCCATGACAACCGGACAGGCAATGACCGGGTGGGCTATTTTCCATCCTCCCTGGGTGAGGCCATCGTCAAGAGAGCAGGCAAGTCCCACCCAGCTCTCGGGGGAAGCAGGGAGGCACTTGGCCTGAGCTGGGGGGCCCAGGAAGCAGCAAATGTGCTTTGCAGTACTGGTGATAGGGTTGATTTCTAGCCACTAGGGCTAGGGTCCAACGGTGTGTCCCACCAATCATCTCATCAGCATCCTGCACACAGTCTTTTACTCCATGAACATTGCATGTCTGCTATGCCTTAGTTCCGAGCCAGCTGTTGGAGACACATGGGGACCCAGACAAATGTTCTGGTTCTCCAGAAGCTCACCATAGAGTAGGAATGCTGAAGGACAGTGAAGTAGACATGAAAGGGAGACTACTTGTCAGTGACAGGGAGACTTTGGAGGTGAGAAATGGCTGAGCTGGATGTGGTGATGCACACCTATAATCCAAGCACTTGGGAGACAGGCAGAAGGATCACCTCAAATTCAAGGTTAGCTTGGGCTACATAGTGAATTCAAGACCAGTCTAAAGTATGTGCAGCAGTTCAGGCTTTGGAACTCTCATGTACAAAAGCACTAAGATAAGGAGCCTGACATATGAATAGATGGTAGGCCAGTGTGGCTAAAGCAGAGTGGGGTACAGGAGCAGGGTGGAGTGTTCCATGGGCTTGTTTTAGAAGGCTGGGAGTGGCTTACCTTTTCCAGAGGCCATGGAGATGGATAGATAGGGCAAGAAAGCAGAAGGTGCCAGCTAGGAGACATGTCCAGCAACTAGGTCATTTAGTTCCTGGGATGGAATTGTTGGCATCAGGCTTCTGGGAAACTTCTTACCTCACCCTCACATAGAAATAGTCCTCCAAAAACCCTCAGCCCTTTAGCCTATAGGACATCTAGCCCTGGGCACCCTCAGCTACTCTCCTAGTCTAAAATGTCCCAGGTGGAGAGGTCTCCTGAGGGTCTCTCAAATTCCTAGAATTAGCCAGAAAGGAAGCAATAGTGTGATCTCCAGAGGTGTGTATGTACCTCTGCTTGGTCCCCCTTCCATGCCAGATGCTACTTGGGCAGGTACAGGACTCAGACCATTCTTACTTCCTCTCTGTGCCAGGCCCCCCTGGGCAGATCAAGGACTCAGAGAGGCTGTACTTGGCCTGCAGGTTCCCGGGTAGGCAGTGAGCCAAGCGCAGCCCAGGTAGGAAGCTCACCGGGGCCCTCTGTGCCCTCTGAGGAGATCTGGGTGCTGAGGAAGCCTTTTGCAGGTAGGCCAGGGGCCTGAGAAGGGTGGAGGTGGTATCACTTGGACCATGCAGGGGTTGACACTGGCCTCACACTCCCTGTGTGGGCAGGTGGAGATCGCAGTGGCAGCATGAGCAGTGTGGCTGGTGGCAGAAGTGGTGGGGGCCACACCCTACATGCAGGCTCTGAAGGGGTCAAGGTCAGTGAGGTGGTGGCCAGGGCTGGGAAAGCTGGGTGGCCAGGCCTGGAGCAGCTTGGATGAGCTGGCCTTTCTGGGTTGTAGCTCCTGGCAACTGTGCTTTCCCAGAAGTCTGTTTCTGAATCCAGCCCAGGGGACAGCCCTGTCAAGCCTTCAGAGGGCACCACAGGTGAGGACCTAGCTGCACTGGTCTGGTAGGACGGTGGCTCCTGAACACGTTTGCGCTGCCACTTCCTTTTGTCACCAGGTACAGCCAGGTCCCAGCCTCCAGTAGCCCATACTGGGCAGGTCTATGTGGAGCAGCCTCCCAAGAAGCTGGAGCCAGCATCGGAAGGCAAGGTATAGGCCAGGCAAGCTCCTGGGGCTGGGTTGGGGAGCAGGGTAGATAGTCTGACTGGCACCCAGATAGTCTGCCTGGCCTGGCCACAGCAGCAGCTGGGGGCCTTTGCAAGGCCAGATCCTGTCCTTCTGTCTGTCAGTCTGTGAATGTGCCATGCGTGCATACACGTGAGTGTATAGGTGTTGTCCACTATGTAGTCTGTGAGCTAACATGTATGTGCTGTGGAGGCATACAAGGTGACTGATATGTGTGTGTGCAGTTGTGTGATTGTGAGCTGGATATACATGGGTGTACCTGCATGCATGGAAGGGAATGGGTGTGAGACAAATTGATGTATATTTGGGTGCAAGGGGTTGTGTGTGCATGTACCCATGTGCTGGGAGGTGTGAGCTGCTGGCTGGGTCCTTCCCAACAGAGGAGGCATAGTGTTCCTGTTTGTGGGCACAGAGTCCACCTGCCAGGGAGTTGGAGGCACCACTGAAGAGCCCAGCCCAAATCCCATTCCTCAGAGTCCCCTCACATGGGGTCACACCACCTGCCTCCCCAAGATGGTATGGGTGTCTGTGGTACAGGAGCAGTGGGAGGGGCAGGTCAGGAAGTCTATGACCTGAACGGCTGTACCCTCCAAGTGATCACAGAAGAAGGCTGGAGGGCTGAGGATGCTCAGTGTCCAGGATGGCAGATGATGGAGCACCAATGTCAGGCTTACCAGGTCCTGGCTGCGATGGACCATGGACAGCAGACCCAGCGCTTTGTGGCCCACCAGTTGAGCAGAAAAGGAGGTGCTGTGGTGGCTGGGGCACAGGCCTGGTAGTGGGCGGCCTGCAGCCGGTGCCTTATGTCTTCCAGAGTGCTGAGGCGGTCAGCCAGTGGCTTGCCACGTTCCAGCTGCAGCTCTATGCTACAAACTTCACCAGTGCTGGCTACGACCTTCCCACCATCAGCCGTATGACTCCTGAGGTAAGCTGCAACAGGCTGGCCCTGGCTGCTATGCCTTTCCAGTGATGGGCCCCTGCCTCTTGCTTATGGGCCTCCGCTCTGCCTAGGACCTCACAGCCATAGGTGTCACCAAGCCAGGCCATCGGAAGAAGATCACAGCAGAGATCAGCGGCCTGAACATCCCTGACTGGCTGCCTGAACACAAACCTGTAAGGCTCCTTGCGTTCTGGTGGCTGAGCCAGGACCAGCAGACAGACACAGACAAGACAGATGACTACAGCTCTAATCCTGCTCACTGGGGCTCTAGAGCGCAGAGTGGAGGATGGCCTGCCAGCAGGGAGCTCCCAGACAGTCTGTATTTGTCTATCTCAGTCACTGGGTCCAGTCTCCCTGGGTAGGAGTGAGGTCATACTCGGGGATGGCAGGGTGAGGGGAGTCTGAGGCCAGGAGAGTCTGTTCCACACAGTGACACCCTAGGGCACTACTCACATGCAGAATGTAGAAGGCCCATTTGGAAACATCTGGCTACACAGTTGCATGTATGTGCCGCATAGTCTCCAGGCTCCCATGACAGCTCCATATATACAATGTCTGTCACAAATGCTGACCTATGCTGCTTCAGTTCAGGAGTTAACACCCAGGTTCTGGTGGTATGTGTTCAGGCCATGGCCTGTGCTGTTACAGGGATGTGCCCTTGTGGGGGCAACTTCTGGGCCAAGAGGAAGTGGGCTCCGTGATGCCCATCCTGTGCCTGGCTTTCTGTCTGCTGAGCTCTAGGCTCCTACTCATCTATGGGAGAGGCACTGGTGGCAACCCAACCCCCCCAGCACTGCTGGGTCTATTGGTGGGGGCGGTCCTGAATTTATCACCCCACTTTGTTCACTCAGTCAGCAGCTCAGAGATCCTCCCAGGAGCCTTGCCTCACTCTGTCACTGGTGAGACTGAGGGTGGTGAGTGTAGGTGCATGAGTGGGTCTGACTGGATACATAGAAATGATTGGGCGTTGCTGGGTTAAGACTGCTGTGGACATTTTCACGTGTGCTGATGTGGCTGTATGGTGAATATGTGGCATGTGAGTAACCATGTCCGATGTAAGTGGGAAAACAGCAAGAGAGTGTGAGTGTTGGGCAGGATGTGTGTATGCCTGTGTGTTCTGGACATGCAGGGTTTAGGATGTATGTATGTGTATCTAATGTGGTATTGTGCATCTGTGTCTGTGATGTGTGGGTGCATCCCCTTTGGGCACTGCGTCCATAGTTGTCTGACCAGATGAGGAAGTATTTTCTTCCTCCTAAAACCATGTCCTGAATATAGATCTGTGTGTGTGTGTGTGTGTGTGTGTGTGTGTGTACACTCACATGCATGTGTGTTGGCTCCTGTGTGTACCAGTGCCCTGTGGGTGTGCTGAGGAGCTGTCTTGGGCTCCTGCTAATGCTGTCTTCAGTAGTGACACCTTGGGTGTATTTGTTTGTCCTTCTGTTTGTCTGTGCCCTGCTGGCCCAGTACTTCTCCAGTAGCTCCAAGTAGGCAGGCAAGGTGTGGGCAGCCAGCTTGGGCTGCCCCTCTGTGTCCCCTGCTCCATAGGCTAATTTGGCTGTATGGCTGTCCATGATCGGGTTGGCACAGTACTACAAGGTGCTGGTGGATAACGGCTATGAGAACATTGATTTCATCACAGACATCACCTGGGAAGACCTGCAGGAGATTGGCATCACTAAACTGGGTGAGGCACTAGCCCTAGCCCAGCCCTCCCCTACCTCTGAGTTCATCTAACCTGTTACCATATCCCACCCAGGACACCAAAAGAAGCTGATGCTGGCAGTGAGGAAGCTGGCAGAGCTCCAGAAGGCAGAATATGCCAAGTATGAGGGGGGACCTCTTCGTCGGAAGGGGCCCCAGTCGCTTGAAATGATGGCCATTGAGTCACCACCCCCACCTGAGCCTGCTCCAGCTGACTGCCAGTCCCCTAAGATGACCACCTTCCAAGACAGTGAACTCAGTGGTGAGCTGCAGGCTGCCATGACTGGCCCAGCTGAAGGGGGCCCTGCTGAGAAGCCCTCCAACCACCTGCCGCCAACTCCAAGGGCCATGGTGCGGCAGGAGCCCAGCTTGGGTGGACGGGCTCGGCATATGAGTAGTTCTCAGGAGCTGCTAGGGGAAGGGCCTTCTGGGCCTGGCAGTCCCATGTCACGAAGCCAGGAATACCTATTGGATGAGGGGCAAGTGCCAGGTACCCCACCTAAGGAGGTTCGGCCCAGCCGCCATGGCCACAGTGTCAAGAGGGCCAGTGTGCCCCCAGTGCCTGGCAAACCACGGCAGGTCCTTCCGCCAGGTGGCAGCCATTTCACACCCCCTCAGACACCCACCAAAGCCCGGCCAGGCTCCCCTCAAGCCCTCACAGGACCTCATGGTCCAGCCCCAGTCACAGCCAAGGTGAAACCCACCCCACAGCTGCTGCCACCAACAGAGCGACCCATGTCACCTCGTTCCCTGCCACAGTCACCCACACACCGTGGCTTTGCCTATGTCCTACCCCAGCCTGTGGAAGGTGACACAGGGCCAGCCACTCCAGGGCCTGTGTCCCAAACCATGCCCGCAGCTGTGCCCACACTGTGCCTGCCTCCTGAGGCTGAGGCAGAGCCTGGGAGGCCCAAGAAGCGTGCTCACAGCCTGAACCGCTATGCAGCATCTGACAGTGAGCCAGAGCGGGATGAGCTGCTGGTGCCTGCTGCAGCAGGACCCTATGCCACAGTCCAACGGCGTGTGGGCCGCAGCCACTCTGTGAGGGCACCTGCTGGCACCGACAAGAACGTAAACCGCAGTCAGTCCTTTGCTGTTCGGCCTCGTAAGAAGGGTCCTCCCCCGCCCCCACCCAAGCGCTCCAGCTCAGCTATGGCCAGTGCCAACCTGGCTGATGAGCCAGCACAAGATGCTGAAACTGAAGACGACCAGCTGGGGGTCCGGGCACAGCGCCGGCGGGCTAGCGACCTGGCTGGTAGCGTGGACACAGGCAGTGCTGGCAGTGTGAAGAGCATTGCTGCTATGCTTGAGCTGTCTTCCATTGGGGGTGGTGGCCGGGCTGCCCGTAGACCTCCTGAAGGCCACCCCACACCTCATTCTGCCAGTCCAGAGCCAGGCCGAGTGGCCACAGTGCTAGCCTCAGTGAAGCACAAGGAGGCCATTGGGCCTGATGGTGAGGTAGTGAACCGGCGCCGCACACTCAGTGGGCCTGTCACTGGACTTCTGGCCACAGCCCGTCAGGGGCCTGGGGAGCCAACAGATCAAGGCCACTTTGTAGAAGATGGTAAAGCCCGGCAGCGGCCTCAGGGTCCAGGCAAGGGAGAGGCAAGTGTTGATGGTCCACCCCTGGCCAGGGTGGAGGCCAGTGCCACACTAAAGAGGCGTATCCGGGCCAAGCAGAACCAGCAGGAAAATGTCAAGTTCATCCTGACAGAGTCTGACACAGTCAAACGTCGCCCTAAAGCCAAGGAGCGGGAGGCTGGTTCTGAGCCCATCCCATCACTGTCTGTATATCAGAATGGCACAGCCACAGTTCGTCGACGCCCAGCCTCAGAGCAAGCTGGACCCCCAGAGCTGCCTCCCCCACCTCCACCTGCTGAGCCCCCACCCACCGACCTGGCACATCTGCCCCCACTGCCCCTGCCAGAAGGTGATGCCCGAAAGCCAGCAAAGCCGCCTGTCTCCCCTAAGCCTGTACTGACTCAGCCTGTGCCCAAGATTCAGGGCTCACCCACGCCCTCCTCCAAGAAGGTGCCCCTGCCTGGTCCTGGCAGCCCAGGTAGGTGCAGGAACCTGCTAGGGTATTGCAAATTCATTCCATAGTCTGTGGGGTTTGCCTGTTTAGATTTGATGAGGCCCACACCCTCCTCCATACATCTACCCTGTAACTATGCCAGCCTAAGACTAGAAGCACCCAGGTGCAGGAGGGGATGGGGTGGGATTCCAGGTAGAATGGAGGTGCAGAGGCCGTGGGGATCCAACCACCTGGAGGGACGCATGGCTCCAGCAGGTCACACCTAGGAAGGCGGGAGTTGGGAAGCAGTGATAAAAACGTTTACCCTGGGGAGACTGGGGTAGGGGTGCTTTCTGCTTCCCAGTGTGCTTGCACTGGCTGGGATGCCAATGCTACCCTCTCTGCAGAAGTGAAGCGCGCACATGGTACGCCGCCTCCCGTGTCTCCCAAGCCACCACCGCCCCCCACGGCACCCAAACCGGCTAAGGCCACAGCAGGGCTGCAGTCAGGCAGTGCCACCCCGTCACCCACACCCTCGCCAGCGCGCCAGCCACCCGCTGCCCTTGCTAAACCGGTCAGCACACCGCCTTCACTGAGCGCCAGCCCCGCCAAGCCTCCGTCCCCCGGCGCAACTGCGCTGCACGTTCCTGCCAAGCCCCCGCGTGCTGCTGCTGTCGCCACCTCAGGGGCTCCCGGCGTGATCGACGGAGCCTCACCTGGCGACAGCGCTCGGCAAAAGCTGGAGGAGACCAGCGCTTGCCTGGCAGCTGCACTACAAGCAGTGGAGGAAAAGATCCGGCAGGAGGATGTACAGGGCTCAAGGTAGGTAGGGCTATGCTAGGACTGCGAGATCTGACTTCGATGGGGATGGGCGTGGTCCTGGGCGAGGCCATGGGTTGGCAGGGTGACCTCTCCCAGACAGGCGGGGCACTGGCCTAAGGGGTGAGTCCTGCGCAAGTCAGGCCTCACTCGCACGGGCCTGTCTCCAGCCCCTCTGTGGCCACGGAGAAAAGCACTGGCAGCATCCTAGATGACATCGGAAGCATGTTCGATGACCTGGCTGATCAGCTGGACGCCATGCTGGAGTGAGTGGCCGTCCTTGCCTGACCCATCGCCCCCGGGCTCCAGCCTGCACACTGACTTTACCTCAGGACGGGACCCTCTGGGCGTGGGCGGGCAGGGCTGCCCAATCCTCGGCACAAGCACAACTCTCTCGTCCTGGCCCAGACCAGTGTCCACTTGCAGGACCGCCTGGCCAGGGACTCCAAGGGCTCTGGGTGGACACGCTGCCCCGTGGTGCCCAGCCCTGTCTGCTGCTCCCTGTGCAATAACTGCTGGGCCATAGCCGCCACCTCAGAGTGAGTGGAGGGCTGCCCTCTCCCAGGTCGGTGTAGGTGAGGTGGGACAGCTACTGTCACCACCTCCCCAATCTGTGGCAGAGCACAGGCCTATGCCCAGCACAGAACTGCCCATTGGGGAACCTCTGCCAGCTGTTCTGGCGCAGCACAAGGGACAGGGGGCTAAGGTTGGCTACCCCACTGAACCCCCAGAATATAAGCTATCAAAAGTATTAATTTATTGGGAATGAGCTAAGGCAGATTTCCCCAGAGAAACAAAAAGGTATAACTTTAACAAATATATATTTAAAGAATAAATATTATTGACTATATTAGAAAACCATTTACCAACTGAAAGGACACTGGTGCCCAGCTTGAGACTAAAGCTGTCAGGGACCCAGGCCATCTATCTGTGTGTCCTTCCCTCCCTGTATCTATCAGTGGCCATGCCCTGGCCATGAACATACATAGGAGACTGTCTGGGGAGGGGCTGTGGCCAGCATCTCTCCCCTGCTCCTCTGATAACTTCTCTGCATTGGAAGAACTTGAAGGATGTGCCTTGCTGGCTGATAGGCTATGTCCTCTGTGCCCAATCGTGGGAGGGCTTTCTCCTCTTGGGCAGGGGATGCCCCGGGGTTGCTGGTAGGAGTGCCCCAGGGCAGCATGTGATCCTGGGCATGTCAGCCAAGTGACAGCAGTATGGGTGCAGGGGTATGCATGCTAGACTGGGTAGATGTGAGTGCGAGGGAGTCTGACTCCCTCGCCAGGGCCTCATTCAGTTCCCATGGATGCTTCTGCTCATGGTCCAGGCTATGTTGTGTGGTCATTTTCGTCCTCTCTCCTCCTCTTTCCTTCTTCTAAAAAGTACTGACTGGTCTCCTCTATTGTGTTTGCTGATCCACAAGTGTTGGGCACAAGTTTGACATTTCTTAAAAAACAAAAACAGAAACAAAAACTTAAAAACCGCTGAAAACCAGCAACTGTGCTGTAGGCTGATGGAGGAGGCCAGGTAGGGTGAGGTCTGAGCATGGGTCCTCCTCCATCTGTCACACCTGGGGCTTCCTGGTGTGTTGACCAGCCAGTCATCAGTGGGCAGCCCAGGCTAGGGCTCTGGCAGGTGGGCATGGGGGATCGTCTGGGCAGGGAGCTGATGTCAGCTGGCTGTCAATAAACAGCAGAAATCAGAGCTGTTTGTTCACTCTTTGAGGCTATGGTGTTGGGGAAAATGGGACTAGAAGCCAGGAACCAAGTTCGTTGCACCTCCTCCTGCAGGCAAAGAAGGACCCAACTCCCTCACACGCTGCTGGTGCCTGCACACATCCCCAGGGCCACACACAGGTCCCTGGCCCCAGGACCTCTCCCTACTCAACAGCCACAGTCTGTGCCACTTTTATTTCAATCAGGAAGTAATCAAATCTATATACAATCTAAAAACAGTAGAAAAGGTGAGTAAAAAGGCTCATAATTCATCTGGAGTATAGATGAAGGGTGGGTTGTAGTGTCGTACCTGGCACCCAGAGGGTCCTGGGCCTTGCCCTGGCAAGAGTGAAGGCAGGGCCAAGTAGAGGGAGGCTTGCTGGAGTGTGGAGTAGGGTGGACACTGCTTGGCTGCTTGAGCACATTTACCTGCCCCCACATGGCAGGCAGAAGCCCAAAGACCACCTCGTATAGCCAGCCTGGCTCAGGCAAGGCCCAGAGAGAGTTGAGGCCTGGCTTGGATTCTGTTAGCATGTCCAAACCTGCAAGGAAAGGGGCTGTTTCAGGTAACCCTGTGCTCCAGGTATACCTGGTGATAACACTTGCCTTCCACTGCCATTTGCTTGATGCTTCTAGCTCCTTGTCCCCCACCCCCTGCTCCATCTGTCAGCTTCTTTGGGTGGCTTGGACCATAGGCACTGACCTTCACGGTACTATCCACAGCCCCTGAGAAGAGCCGGCCCCGGGACACAGCCAGAGCAGTCACACTGCCCTGGTGGCGGAGCAAGGTCTGTGTGCAGATCATGTTGTCCATACTCCAGACCTGGAGGGCACACAGGATGTGAGGGTCTGCTTAGGCCCAGCCCCCCTCCTTCAGCTGCAACTGGGCTAGTACATACACGGAGGGACCGATCATAGGATGCACTGAAGACTTTGGTCTGGTCTGGTGTTGAGATGACTGCCAGGGCGTACACGGTGCCTACATGGCCCGTGAGGGTCCGCACTTGCTCCTTGGACTCGATGTCCCACACCTGAGAGGGGGTAGGTACAGGCCAGTCAGAGACCCAAAATGAGGGAACCCAGTCAGTCCTTTCCTTGGGCACCTGGCCCTTACATGGATGAGGTTCTCATAGGTGCCACAGACAATGTGGTGATTCGTCACAGCAATAGAGTAGACACTGCCACCAGAGGTCTGTAGGACGTGGATACAGTCAAGGGTCCGGATGTCCCAGATCTATGAGCAAAGGAGGTCACTTGGTCCCAAGGCCAGGAAGATACCAGGAGGCAGCTCACCCATGCAGGGGCAAAGAAAACCTTTAAGGGTCATCTGAGAAGTGAGGAAGAGGGTGTGGCCCTGCCAACAGGGTGGTTCTGTGTACCTTGATTGTCTGGTAGGAGCCACTGTACAGGTAGCTCTGGGCTGCTACCAGGGCCCGCACCCAGTGGTTGAGGCCTGTGAGCTCCTTCTTCAACTTAAGCTCAGTGCCCACGATGTCCCAGACCTGTGGGAATGGCTATGAGCAGGGGCTGAGTGGGCACCCAGTGGCCCAAATGTGTACATGCCCTTTGCCTGTACCTTGATGGCCTTCAGGGAGCCACTGAAAAGCATGTTGTGAGAGGATACGAGGGTGCACACGGGGTTGTCATGGGCCCGGATAGTGTTCACCTTCTGCAGATTCTGGATATCCCACACCTGAAAGGATGAAAAGCAAGCCTCAGGGCCCAGCCCTGCTACATAGTTTACAGCATTGAGGAAAAAATGCTTGTGGGGTCACCTCCCACCCATGCCTATCTGTGGCCCCACTCACGATGATGGTACAATCCGCAGAACCACTGTATAGTTTGCACCTGAGGAAGCAAAGTTAGTGTATGAGTACAGGGGAAACCATGGTCCTGGCTATCACTGCCCCGTCTGGGCCATAGGAACCAGCAGCTTGGCCTGGTATCAGGACCAATGCTGCTTCCCTGAGCCAGGCCTTATCTATGTGGGAACTTTGGAAGTGGTGGCCTAGCCTGTAATGCCTGCCTAGATAGCTTCTGACCACTGGGAAGGAGTCCCTGCCCTTAACACTAAGCACCCAAACTGCTGCTTTCCACAGACGAATGCTTATATACAGTTTCACGACATGAACCAAGAGTGCAAGTCTAGGGAAGACGATATCCAGAGCAAGGAGGTAGCTGGTGGAGCTGTTCATGGACACAGTGACACAAGACCCTATGCTATACCTGTCTCAACCTTCTTAAAAGAGTTCTGCTGCCAGCCTTTGTGAACACACAATTCTGGAAGTGGAGCTCACAAAGGCCTACAGGATGCCATACAGAAGACCAGTGTGGGAGTCAGATGTGCAGCTGGATAGGCTCAAGTTTGTGGTTTATGACCCAGGGTGTAGCAGCACATTGTCTCTTGTCTCCAAGGTCAGAAGGCACAGTGTCCAGACTCACCCCTGGATACAGAGAGCCAAAACAATGCCGTCATGGCCTTCTAGTGTTTTCTGGCACTTATAGGTGGTACACGTGTCCCACACCTGCAAAAACCAGAGCCATAGTGGGTTCCAAAAGGGTCATCTCAGTGCCAATTCCAAGATAAGAACGGCAACAAGCCAAAGGAAAGAACCCTGTCTCGGAAGGCCCATGTTGGTAAGGTTGGCATGCAGTGTTCAACTCATCCTGGCCAGGATACAGACACCAGGAGGCAGGATCCTACCCACCTTGATAGTCTTGTCAGAAGAGCCGCTGAAGAGCAGGTCGCCCATGGAGTAGACACAGAGACACCAGACAGGACCCTGGTGGCCCACAAAGGTCCCTTTGCACTTGAAGATCTGCTGAGGGTCATACGCTGCAGAGTGAAGAACACAATGAGGGACCCAGTAGGGCCCTAGGGACTGCAGGTGAGAATAGCAGCAGTCTATACTCACATCCTAGGATGCCCATGTTCAACCGTGCATTGATATGTGACAGCTCATCCTGCAAGGCCAAGAGTAGTGAAGGGCAAATGGGTGAAGCTGCCATGGCCACCAGTACAGCCACAGAGCTCAGAGGCCTGGCACTGGCCAGGAGCAGCAGCAGCCTTCTCCAGAACTCAGGTCCCTAACCCCAACTGGTGGAGGCAGAAGTCAGTGGGAGAGGGCTGCCCACTGGGGCCCAATCCCACCTTCAGTCCCGAAACCTGCTCACATTCAACATGGATGCATCTCTCCGGAACTCCATGAGGTCCTCGCTGAGTTTGCTCTGGTTCTCATCCAGGACATCTGAGCAGCAGGAGAGGAGGCGTCACCGGAGTCAGGCACAATGGCTGTACCCTGTGCCCTCCAGGCTGGTCCTCACCAAACTTGAGCTCGAGGCTCTTCTCTAGTTGGTCAATCTTCTCTGAGAGCTTGCCCAGCATAGAGCGCAGGAAAGCGATCTCCTGGTCCTTTTGTGCCAACGCTACATGCATCTCGTGAAAGCGGTCATCTGTCTGCTGCAGGAATTCCTTCAGGCCCTCGAAGCGGCATGTCTCCAGATGTGTCTCATATGTGTCCTGGTTCCCAATGAATGTACACCTGGGGGGCAGGGACAGGACATCTGCCCACCTGCCTGCCCAGGAGGACCCTTCTCATCTTCCTAACCCTGAGGAGCCCCTGAAAGTCTTCCACTGCCAGGCCCTCCACCCCCAGATCCAGCTGCTTGGCCACTTGCCAGACCTCTGCCCCCCAGTGGCCAGTGCTATTTTACCAGAAAAATTCAATCATGAGTCCGTTAAGTATTCTATCTTCTGGGAATAAAACCAACTTTCACTGGCCTCCCTGCCCTGAAAACCAAGCTCCTCCTCTCTGCTCCCAACTGTTTACTCAAGCTGCCATGCTAAGTTAGACCCTGGTACATCCTTGTGGACACCTGCTGCAATACCCCAGCTCCCCATCCTGCCCAGTCCCTTCTCTGTAATGCCCATGGGGCTTGATCTCTTGGGCCCCCAGATCTCAGTTCTGCTGATGGGGAGAGACCTGGCTCCTGGCTCAGGTTCATCCTTCTAGCCCCAGTACACTGGTTCTCTCACCCAGCAATGCTGAGGAGAACTTGAGATTCCACCCACCCTCACCCACTCACCCGTATTTGGAGTGGGGACACTTGATATGCTCGCATTCCTTGAGGTGGGCCTCCAGGTTCATCTTGAGGAGGGGAGGACAGCTGGGGTTGTTGGGACAGCGCACTGGCCTGTAGTCACAGCTGCCTTCGTGATCCCTGTGTGAAGGTGGGACCCAAGGTCTGAACCAGGGCCCAATAGTGAAGCCAGGTACTGGGGGCAGGGGGTACTTACTTCCGGGCACTGAGCTTTATGGTGAAGGGGCACCCCCGGGGGTCCACCTCAAAGACGCTGGGCTTCCCCACACCTGCCACACGACAGCCGTGCCTGCAGTGGATGAAGAGCTCCCCAATCTGCTCAGCCACCGCAATGTTGTTCACCACCACTGTCAGCTTGGCGTTGTCCACAGGACATTTCTCTGGGGAGGGGCACCATGCTAATCCTACTGCCTACCCCATCAGCCCCTCCCTGGTTGCAAGAGTCTTCTAGGTGCATGATTCACCCAGCCTTCTGCCCCACTGAGGCACAGGACTGTGCACAGGTGGGTCAGCCAGGAGGATGACATGGTCATGCCTCTCAGGTAAGCTGGGAAGGGTCAAGGGGAAAGACAGGGTGGGGAAAGGCAGTCAAATGAGCCTAACAGTGGCATGGATCCAGCCAGCCAGAGGCAGGAGCAGATGGGGGGGACAATATCTTTTTAACAAAGTGTAGGTACCAACAAAGGGAGGTCCCATCTCATGCCTGCTATGGGGAGGGCTCCTGATAGGGAGACAGTGGGAGTTCTGGCTCTCAGTGCCCACTGGGAAGGTTCCGAGCTTGGTCCGAGTGCCTGTAGTCCTGGCCCAGGCCCAGAGGAGGCCAAGGGTGCTGGACACTGTACAAGCTATATACTTTCTCCAACTTCCTGAATCACAATATGGAGCAGAGGCCTGGAACCACACCTGAGAAACCCTCAACCCCAAGGGTTAGTAGCCTGGGGTGAGGAATGAGCTATGGTCTCTGATTAGCAGCCAGGGACCAAAGTAAGACTGAAACCACCCACTCCCACTCTATAACAAGGTGGCCAGCCCCACATGGGAAAGAGGGACCTACCTGACTTTAAGGCACATCTTCTACAGAACGTGTGCTGTGGGGACAAAGGGCAAGCATAGGGTATAGGCACAGTCTTTACCTCATATATTTTTTTTCTTTCCCCTATTATTGGATACAGGGTCTCATTACACAGCTCTAACTAATAGTGATCCTCCTGTCTTCAGCCTCTCCAGTGCTATTATAGGTCTTGGTGGCTAGCTCAGTGTGCCCTGAATAGGGCCAGCGTACCATGTGGTGCTGGGGATCCAATCCTGGTCCCTGTGCTTGCCTAAGCAAGTGCTTAGTCTGCTGAGCTATCTTGCTGGCTCCTTTACCTCATGTTAAGTCCAGGGGTGGCTCAGGGCTTATCACCACCCTATGCCCAATGCAGAGAGCACCAACCGGGCAGCCAGACCAGCTGCATGACAAAGGTCCAGGCCTGCAGGAAGTGGGCTAATAGCCCACTGCCCTGAGTTTGAGTGAGCAGCCTAGGTGGGGGGGGAAGGGGCCCCAGAGGGTGGCCTCACCCCACATGTGGTGATCACAGGGTCCTTGAACACACTACAGCAGAGCTGGCAGCACAACTTCACAGAGGGCTGCTCAGAAAACACCAGTGGCTCCTGAAATAAGCAGAGCAAAGGAAGATAAAAGGGAAATGGGATACAGACAGGGCCAGGGAGGCAGGCCACTTGGCCCATCCCAACCAGCTGAGACCTATCCTGGTAGGACACTGAGGCTGGGGGAGGGGGCTGGCTTGAGAGGGCCAAGGAGAGAAAGCACAGGCTCTGGCTAGAGAGCTCAAGCAGTGTCCGGCACTGCGGGCAGCAGGTCCAGAACAGCCTTCCCCTGCTCTCATTTGCTCTTCCTGATGGAATAGAAAGAGCCCCCTAAGATGGGAGAGGGGGGTGTGTCCAGGGGACCTGGCCTGGTCCCTCAGTCCCAACATGTACCAAGGAAGACCAGAGGCCCTCATCATGCCTGAGAAGATGCCCCATGGCACTGCAGCACAGTGACAACCCTGGAAGACCCTCCACAGCCAGCTGCCCACACATACCGGCTCCTCTTCCTCCTCAGGCAGTGAGAACGTGGAGCGCAAGGACATGCTGGACTCGGAGTGCAGAGAGCGGACAGAGATGGCTGAGTCGGAACGGCGGGGAGTGTTGATAGGGGGCTGCACAGAGACAGGCAAGCCATCAGAAGGCTCTGTGCAGTGGGAAGGCTGGAGGGTGCAGCAGCCTGGGGCCACCTTGCCCCAGGAGGTACTCTCAAGGACCACAGAGGCTGTGGCTGCCTGTCTGCCTGGGCCAGCCTGGGCCCTGGTGCTGGGCTGCTTGCTCTCCACTGCCAACTTTCTTTGTGTAAATGGAGAGACTTCCTGCTATTCAATTCTACGAGGACACGCTCAGGCTGCTTCCTGCTTCCTGTGAGGGAACATGGGCCATAGAGGGGGTGCCTCCACCAGCCAATCCCAGAGTACCCACGGGCCCCTGGACTGCTAGATGAACGAAAATGGAAAGCAGACCCAGGACAGGCTGCTAGGTTCCAGATGCTTGCCTGGAATCACCATCCAGGGGATACTGGGCGCAGGCTGGGAGGCTCACAGAGGAAGCAGGAACAGCATTCCCACCGAGCCCTAGCTGAAACACCTCAATACTAAGGTGAGGGCACAGGTGCCTGCCTCTTCCTGAGCCACTCACAGTGAGGGCTTAGAGGGCATGAGGGGGAAGAGGCAGGCACTGTCCTTTCCTGTCTTCTGACCCTAGAAATCTCTAAGCCTCTAAGATCTGTTGGTTCCCATAGCTTTTTCCTCCAAGTTCTGATAAAACTGGCCCCCACGTGATTTTTTTTTTTTCTTTTTCCCAGTACTAGGGATTGAACTTAGGACCCTGTGCTTGCCAGGCAAGTGCTTATTCTACTGAGCTATCTCCCTGGCCCTGGCAGCCACATTCTTAAGATACAGCCTTTGAAAAGCAACATGTAAACACTTTACCCATCCCCCATGCCACAAGCAACTTGAGGGAAAGAACCCAGTCCTTGCCATCCCAGCTGTGAGGCTCCATAGTACAAAGGCATAGCTAGTCCCAAGAATGGATATCCCTGAGTACGTAGTAGAGAAAAAGAACACATACTTTCCACACCAGGATGGTTCCCCATCTCCCTCCACAGTGCCCCATGTGGCCTGTCCACAAGGAAATACCACATGAGGAACAGAGGTGAAAGTAAGAGGAAGTGAGTCAAATATCCCCATGACTGGTAATGAAAACAAGAGGGGCAAGAACAAGACCAGACAGGAGCAAGTGGGGAGCTTAGTTCACATCTGCCCACCAGCCAGGGGCTCCTCCTGGGATCACACTGTCCTAAGCTCAGAGCTAAGGTAGAAGAAGGTCCAGCTGCCTCATGTGGAATAGTCAGAGGTCTTGGACAGAGGTGAGGCAGGCAGAGCTTGAAGGGCAGGACATTGGTCTACCTGACTCCCTGGAACCACAAGGAAAACCTGTGTGCTTGCTCATTTAACTAAAAATGGATTATCTTTTTATTAAAAAACAAACAAAAACAAAACAAAACAAAACAAAACAAAAGAGGGGCCAGCAAAATAGCTCAGCAGTCTAAAGCAACTGTTTAGGCAACCACAGGGATCAGGGTTCAATCCCTGGCGTCACATGCTGCGCCAGCCCCACCCCCAGGGCTGGTTGAGCTGGCCATAATATAAATAAATAAAAGTTAAAATCACACACACAGAAAAGAAAAGAGAAGACAAGATGCTGGGTGTGCTGGTGCACGCCTGTAATCCCAGCACTTGGGAGGCTGAGGCAGGAGGATTGGTGTGAGTTTGAGACCAGCTTGGATTACAAAAGTGAGCTCAAGGCCAGCCTGAACTGCATAGCGAGACTATGTCTCAAAAAAAAAAAAAAAAAAAGAGAGAGAGAGAGAAAAGAAAAGAAGGTCTGGCCTCTGAGGATACGGGGTTCCTTCAGTCCTGAGGAAGCCTGCCTATGCAGGACAACTAGCTGAACCTGCAGAAGTCACCAGCAGGCTGCCATGCCCAACTGACCAGGTAAAGTGAGCGCAAGCACAAAGCTATCTGTCAGTTCCCCTGCCTCTTGGCCCCTCTGCATCCGGCCCTCCAGTCCTACCAAGGTCAGCCCCACTCCTCTGGCAGTCTCAGAGCCTATGCTGTGAACACTAGTGACTCCACTGCCAGAGAATGGCCACCAGGAGCCTACTCACTGGACTCAGGCACCAACAGCCAGCCAGCAGCTCGGAACCCTTCTCTTCTCACGCAGCCAGAAGCAAGATGCTCTCCAACTCTTTCCAGGGCTTAGCAGAGGCTCCTAAGCCCCACTGTTCTGCTGACACCACAACTTGGGCCCACTCTCCTCCTGCCGCTGTGTTCTTATCTCTTAGTCAGGACTCCCTCTTCAACCTCCTGCACCCCTACTTACTCTCACCTCAGTAGCAAAGGAAGCTTTTAAAACATGAATTTTACCCTGTCAGCCTCCTTATGATGAAACCAAACGTACCTTGTTCTGGTTTTCAGATATACCTTCTAGTCTAGCTCTGCAATTTGGCTGCCTGCTGCCTCTACTGCCGGGCCCAGGGGCCTTCTGGGAGACTCAGGGTCTCACGACAGGTGCTCAAGACTTGCTGTTCACATGTGCCCCATTCCCTCAGCCTGGAATCAATTCTTTGCCACAGGCCCACAGTCAGCATCCCCTGGGCCTGGTCTATAGGATGGAGGGCAAAAGGGAAGCCAAGGCCTACCATGCTGTCCTCCTCATCCCTTGGGGAGTAGGCAAGGGTGCTGGAGGAGGAAGGTGTCCTTCGGTGCTGTTTATACGTGCTGCTTCCATCAGCTGTGAAAGAAGAGAGAAGGGGAAGGCCAAGCACCATGAGCATGGGTTGTAGAGAGACCTGGCCCAAACTGGAGGGTAACGGGCCAGGTGGTGGGAAGATGGAGGGCCCAGCTGGTAGAGCCTATGTAGTATGTGGGGCCCTGTAGCTATCTCTAGCTCTTGGCCCTCTGTCTCTGACAGAGATGGGAAGGCAATGCTGGGGTTGTATCCCAAGGGGAAGGCCAAGCACCATGAGCATGGGTTGTACAGAGGCCTGGCCCAAACTGGAGGGTAACAGGCCAGGTGGTGGGAAGATGGAGGGCCCAGCTGGTAGAGCCTATGTAGTATGTGGGGCCCTGTAGCTATCTCTAGCTCTTGGCCCTCTGTCTCTGACAGAGATGGGAAGGCAATGCTGGGGTTGTATCCCAAGATGAAGCCAGTGCCAGGAATGTGACACTGTTCAGCCTGCACCTGGATAGTCCTAGGCCCCTGCTCTGACTACTCTACTGCTTTTTTCTGTACTAGAGAACCTTAACACTGAGCTATATTCACAGCCTTTAATGTTTATTTTTATTTATTTTTAAGACAGGGCTTTATGAAGTTGCTCAGGCTAGGCTTGAATTTATAGTTCTCCTGCCTCAGCCTCCCAGAGTGCTGGGACTATGGATATGTACCACCATTCTTGGCTCAGGAAGGGCTTTTGAGCTCTACATGACCAGCACCCACTCTGGCCTGGGCACTCCTTACCTAGCTTAGGTGCCCAAACAATAGCAAATTATGACACCTGAGTAAGACCACATGTTGTGTGACCTTCAGAGTAACTTCCAAGTAAGTTCTCTGACAGTCCATGGGCTCATGGTCCTCAGCAGGTACATGGTATGCCTAGGACATCTTGTTGGTCTGGTCTTCTGCCTCATTCCCTGACACAGCCAGAACCATCAACAGTTCACAGCCTTCCTGCAGGGAAGATGCTGAAGTATTCTCCCTTCTCTTTCCCACACTACTCCTAGTCAACCTGGCCAGAGCAGGAAGCCCTGTCATTTCCATGTGGGAGCCAGAGAGGTCTGCATCACTGGTGCTATAAGCAACAGCTTTGGGGACAGGAGACTCACCCCTTCAGTCAGAAGCCCCAGGGTAGACGCCACCAGGCCCAGCCAGGTCCAGCATCAAAACAATTAGACCTGAGCTCAAGATCAGTGCTTCAGCTGCCTGCCCTCTCACTGGACCTTAGTTTCCCTATCTGTATAAAAGGGGCCAGATGAGGCATCATTGGTGCTTTGCTGCTCAGCTGACCCCCTACCACCACCACCACCACCCAGGCAGAAGGATACAAGCGTGCAAAGAGCTTCTTTGTCTCTAGAACTTTCAACATTTGTGACAGGTGCCACATGGTCTATAAAAGTAGACACATGAAGCTGGGCATAGTGGCTTTCACCTGTAATCCCAGCACTCAGGAGGCAGGAGGATCTCTAGGAGTTTGAGGCAAGCCTGAGCTACATAGTGAGTTCAAGGCCAGCCCCTGAACTACTATATACAATGAGCACTTGTCTCAAAACAAACAAACAATCACAACGAAAAGAAAGTCTCTTCTGGGGAGGGGGCCAACTTTGGATGATTCTTTTTTTCCTCAGAAAAAGCCACAAAAGGCAGGCTGCATATGCAGGAAAAAGAGCTGGTATGAGTGGGTGTATTTGGTGGCAGGGAACCTTTGGCTAGGTTTAAACAGAGGAAACCATATCAAGGCAATTAAAAAGCCAGTTAGGGCTGGGAAAATAGCTCAGTGGCATAAATGCCTGCCTGGCAAGCTCAAGGTCCCAAGTTCAATACGTGGGTATGGGGGTGGGGGTGAGAGCCAGTTAGCAGTGGGCGAACTTCTGCAGTGGCTCCGTGCCTCCGGGAGGTATACGGTATGGACAACAGTGGAAGGCTGAGGCCTAGGACCACAACTGAGAGAAAATCCCACAACCACTCAGGGGTTAAGAACCTGGGGTTGGGAATGAGTTATGGGTCACTATAACAAGAGATAAATGTGGCTGTGGTGCCAGGAAAGTCAGTATAGCCCTTGATGGAGAGATGCTGGGCCAGGTGCCAGGAGGTGACAGGATGATACTAGGACACTGGGGAAAAGACAGGAGCAGGGACTGAAGCACCATAGTAGGATGACTTGGCCCCATCATCTAACAGGGGACACCTCAGAAGTGGACACAGCAAGGAAGAGGTCAGAGCTGACTACCCATTCTCTAACACCAGGAGTGAGCCTCCACCACACCAGTAAGTGTCCCCTAGGGCTGGGGGCCCAGCTTTTTCCCATGCACAGGCTCACTGGCTCACCTTTGGTGATGGTGGTGACAGCTGAAAAGGCGGGCCCGAAGGTCGTTTCCATTCTGGTCTAAGAGAAAACATGGACACACTAACATGCTCCCCCATGGCTCAGCCACATGCATGCACTGCAGGGACACACCAACAGCACATATATACCCATCCCATTAGACCCCCTAGGTAGGTACAGGACTGCGCTGGAAGTTCCAGTTTCAAGTTACCAGAGCACGCTGGGGGCCTGGGGCAGGAGTGTACAAAAAGGGTAGCCCCTTACCCCGGTGCTGACGTCTGGGGAAGGAAGGTTGGTGGGCCCCCCGGAGAAGCGGTTGTAGCGGGTGCTCTTGCCCGAGCTCATGCTCTAGAGAGGCATGCAGGGTCCTTGGGCAGCATCCCCTGCAGATGGGACATGAATAGGGGGCTTGACAGGTAGCACTCTGCCCTGGCCGGTCCATTGCAGGGCTCATGGTGGCCTTTTCCTATCCCCAATTGGTGGGAAAGGAAAAAACCTAAGCTGGTGGGTCCACAATAGGCAAGAGCCCTCCTTTCTGCCCAGGTCTGCACAAGTGCCAGGAGCAAGCAGGTGGAGCCACAAGGGCAGCCAGCCCTCAGCTTCACCATCCTTCAAGGCTAAACCTGAAAGAGCCCACCCAGCTCTACCCCAGAGGTAGGGAGACCCCACCTGTGCTGTCTGATCCTCTGGGTTGTGAATCATAGCTGGTCACTTTCAAGCCTGCCCCTCTGCAGGTCAAATGTCCCTGGAGCCAAGGTTGAGCCTCAGTAGGTGTCTCTACCTGCCCCCTGGACCTGTCTTAGATATGACACATATCAGGACAGGACCCTGTCATGCAAGGACTACCTAGGGTAAGACAAATGTTTCAAGGTACAGAAAATACCATTATGACCTGGCCAGACTCAGTCTATAAGATGGCATGGCACTGGTCACACCTCAGAGAGAACTCATGGGTTGAAGTACTGAGAGCCCACCTTCTAAGCATAGTCACACAAGAAAATTCACAGGAAAGAGTGGAACCCCAACTTTTGACTCCTTACAGGTCACTAGTACCTCCAATGATGCAGCTCAGGGGCTCGGGGACTGGAAGATATGGGAAGCACACAGGTACCACAATCCCCACCTTCCCCCAAAGAAAGGCTCTGTGTTGGGGTAGGGAGACTGTGCCCCTTGGCAGGCCAGGGTAGGGGCACCTGCAGGAAAAAGAAGATTAACAAGAAAGGGAAGCTGGTCACACTCAGGACAGGTTCCAGGAATGGAGCTGTCCACTATTAAGGCAGTCACTTCCTGCCCTGCTGCACAGTAGGCAGCTCCTCTAAGTTGGTATCCCCACTCTCAAGATCCAGCAGTTTGTAAGCTGCCAGGGTGAGACTAAGATACCTTGACTGCTTTAGGCAATGAGGCCTCATCCTGCCCTCCCACATATGATCAATTTCCAGCTTCAGAAGCTCCCAACAGTCACAGTTACAAAGGAGCTCTCCATGGGAAGAAGGCCACACGTTTGCCATTAGATCTATGCATATTGTCCCACTAGGGGGCGACTGTAGCACCAGGTAATATGCACTCCAAGTTCCCTACACGAGGATGGGACCCCTGAACCAGTTTTCTTCCCAAGAGGAGACTGCCAGTAAAGTGCCTAGCCTGGTGGCCTATACCAAGACCCTGTAGGATGGGGAATGGGAGAGGGGTGAACTCCAGAAGGGTCTGGCTTGGTCACCTGCCAGAGCCCTACTCTGCACCCAGAAGTAGACATGACTTATGGCCCAGCTCTGCAGAACACAGCATGGAGACAGCCTAGCTGCTTCTGGCATCTTCTCCAACAGGCCCTTGATGTTTTCCACCTAGCATATACACTCTAGGATAGCACTGTCGCCCACTACCACTGCCAAAAAGTATGTCTTGGTTCACTGAGTAGGCTTCACCTCAGCCCTAGGGTTCACAAGGAGGGGCTGGCTTCTGCTCTGTTCACCTCTGTTAACTGCTTGTCTTTTTTTCCCTACTATGACAACACTCCACCTGCCTTCTCAACTGCCATCTGCAGTGCTACCACCTGCTATAGATCTACTCAGCCTTCAGGGCTCAGGCCTCAAACAACCAATTTGCAAATTAGGGATGGCCCTTTTTTCTTTTTTCTTTTTTGGTACTGGGGATCGAATTCAGAACCCTGCACTTGCCAGGAAGTGCACTTATGCCATTGAGCTATCTCCCTTACCTTTAGGGATGGTTCTTGAGCCTTGCAGCCAGAATTGCTTGTCACCTGGCTCCTGGCACTAAGCACCCTTAAGTCTAGGTAGTTGGGTTGGGTGGGATCCCAAGAGCTTACCCAAGGCCTCCCTCTCTCAGCCCCAGACCCCTGCCACACTCAGGCCCCTGCCACATTCATTACTGGTGACTTATCAGTGCACACACTTGGCTCCACCACACTGGCTTCCTCCACTCCGAACCAGCCTCAGCACCCAACAGAGGCTGCTCCACCCATATCCTTGGCCTGACTGTGATTTGAGGGCTTGGCTGTACAACTGCAAACAGGCCCAGAGGCAGTGATCCTGAGGCTGAGAAACGAATGTGGCAAATCTGGAAACAATGCCTTTTTCTTTTTTGTCTTTTTGAGTCAGGATCTCATTATGCAGTTCAGGCTGGCCTTGAGCTCACTTTTGTAGCCCAGATTGGTCTGGAACTCGCACTGATCCTCCCGCCTCAGCCTCCCAAGTACTGGGATTACAGGCGTGCATCACCATGCCCAGCTGGAAACAATGTTTTGATCTGCCTATGTCTCCCTCAGCCCTCTAACAGGAAGGTCCAGGATGAGTGGCCAGGAGATCTGCTTGCAACCCTAAGTAAGAACACTCCTGCCACTGGAAGCCCCAAACAGCCTGAAGCTGAGAGCTCCAGGACTTGCCCATCAGTAGCAAAGTTCATCGCTTTTGGGAACTCAAGACTGGCTCACAGGGAGACCTTAGAAGACACTGACCTATATTTCACAACCTAGGGGCCTGGCGGGATGGCTCAGCGGTCTAAAGCTCCTGCTTGGGAAAGCTTGGGCGGCTTCAGGGACCGCAGTTCGATCCCCGGCACCACATGCTGCGCCAGCCCTGCCCTTGGGGCGGGCTGAGCCGGCCATAAAAATGAGTGAATAAACAACAAAGGTTCTGAAACAAGAAAAAAAATAAAATAAATAAAATATTTCACAACCTATGTGATCCCAGCCAGCTTGATGGTCCACTAAGTGATGCCAAGCCCAACAGAAAGGACCCCAGCCAATGTTCCCCTTGGGACATTAAACAAGCAGAGCCCAGCACACAAAGTTTAAGTTTGGGACAGCAGTGTCTTCTCTCTCCCACTGAGGTGAGGTAAACAGAAAGGCAAGCAAAGTTACATGCAAATCATCCAGAAATCCTAAATAGGCCAATAGCAGCCAGGCCTGCAACAATGACACTGGAATGGGTTGTACAGGAGCGGCCCAAGAGCCAAACTAAGCAGGGAAGGAGGTAGGCAGACCACAGCTTGGCCCTTGAACTAGGAAGCTGCTTCCTAGTTCACATGCATATAGTCCTAGCCAGGGGCCCAAGGATGGACAGCTCCCCAAACTGGAATCCATCAACCCCATTTGTGTGGCCAGCCCACAAAGCAGTTATGTATTCCCAACATTTTGTCTTTTTTTTTTTTTTTTTTTTAAGAGAAGGTTTTGCTCTGTAATTCAGTTATTGTCTTTTTATTTTGGGGATACTGGAAATCAAACTCACAACCTCAGGCCTGCCTGCCAGGCAGGTACTATGCCATTAAGCTATATCCCCAGCCCCTTGGTCTGTAGTTTAGGCTTGCCTTGAACTAATAGCAATCCTCTTGTCTCAGCCTCCCAAGTACTATGATTATGGTGTATATCCTCAACATTGTGGAACAGAGCAAGATGCCTGAAGCCTCCCCTCAATCATGTTCTCTAAGCACTGAGTTTTTCAGTAATAGTCCTCCCTGGTGTTCTAGGCCCAAGTTCCAGACAGGAGGGTGTATTCCCTGTAGGCCAAACCCCTAGGAAGCATCCCTGAGAAGTACAAGCTCAGCAGCTTAGCACCAGCTGTCCCCAGGAGTGCCTTGGCCCACCCAGAGTGGGAATAGAAACCTCTGCCCCAACCACATTCTGCTGAGGCTCTGGGGACTAATCATTCTCTGGCCCTTAGAAATCTGCCTCGCCTGTCTTACAGTTCCTGGTGTTTGTATGTATGGAGAACAGCCTTCCCCAGGGTTGGCACCCTTGTCCCTAACTGGGAAAGGTTATGTGGCTAAAAAAAAAGAGCTTTCCCCACAGCTCCCCTATTGCTCCTTTCCAAGGGTAATTAACACCACCTGCCTGTCTTCCAGGGGAAGTGCCCTCAAAGACCAGAAGATAGAGTCTTTTAGAGAGCAAAGGTCCTGAGAAAACAAAACAAAACAACAGAGCTGTCCACTTTGGGTGTCACAGGTAAATGTGATCCTTGCTCTGTCCTCCAGAGCAAGGCAGGGTAGGCTGTAAGAAAAGGCAATCTCTCTCCCTAGTCTACTCCGCCATACCTCTTTACTGGGGGACAAGGCAGTGCAGCCCCTTGTCCCACTTCATTTGAGTCTGGAGCCAAGATGCAGGGGTCTTAGTGTGTGCATCCACATCCATAACCTAGGCATTCCTGGGCCCTGCTACCTGTCCAATGTAGAGTGGAAGACAGTATCTTTACTATGAGCATGGAATGTCTCAGCCAATTTTTTGAGAATCCTGAACTGCCTTCTGAGTAGCTCAGAAGAGTGAGCCCCAGAGCATAAGATCTTCTGGGATATTCCCCCTTAGGGGGGCAGTGGGACATAGTCTCTACCCCTTTTCTTTTAGGACATACCTCAAGAAGGCCCAAGTTAAATTTGGCCAGGGTCCTTGCCCACTCAGGCCCTGTGGCTGGCAGCCAGAGAAGTGGTCAGCTCAGATGGCCCTGCTAGAGTAGGGCATGGAAGGAGTCTGCAGATGCCAGTCCTGGCTAGGTGGAATGTGGGGAGATGTCCTCTGATGGGTACATGCTAGGTCTTTAATAGGCAAGCTTATTCTGGATGTCTCATTAGTCCTGTGTCTACCCTGGGAAGAGCTTGGGAGAACTCAGCCCTTCCTGACCTGAGTTATGGGTGCTCCTTATGCTGGTCTATAGCCACAGCTTTAAGCAAAACTCTTGGTATTACAGAGTCAGACCTAGGGACCTGCAAATGACCCAGCTGCTAGCTCAGCCCCATCTTGACACCTTGGCTCAAGCCCAGGCCTAGCGGCCAAGTCCTACAGAAACAGGACTGGTTACACAGCAAAGCCACATATACTGGCTGTTTCCTTTCAGTTAAGAGGCTGTGTCCTCTTAACACATCTTTTTTTTTTTTTTTTTTTTTTTTTTTTTTTTTTTTGCAGTACTGGGGATTGAACTTGGGACCTTGTGCATGCCAGTCAGGTGCTTATGCCGCTGAGCTGTCTCCCCCGCCCTCTCTTAGCACATCTTTTCCATACCAGCCAGGAAGTGCAACACAGAAGGGTGGTAGTGGTCTGGACTATCGCTGCCCTCTGCTTCCCTTGGTCCTAAAGTCCCCCTTAGAAGCTCAGCAGATTGTGGGCAGAAGATTGGTCGGCCTTGCCCACTACCAGCACCCTCACCCAGCCACTGCTCTTTCCTCAACTTGCCCCTGCATTTTACACCCACAGCCAGTACTAGACAAGCTCCTAACTTGTTCCCCATCCCTAGGCTTCTGCTTGTTTTGTTTTGAAACAGAGTCTCACTATGTGACTTAGGCTACTCACTATGTAGCCCAGGGTAGCCTCCAATTCATGGTGATCCTCCTGCCTCAGGTCTCCCAAATACTGGGATTACAGGCCTGCGCCACAAGGCCTGGCTAGGCTTCCTGCTTGCACTTCACACCCAGCCTGCCTGCCTAGGCTGAGACTCTCCAGCATCCACAGCTCCCCCTACTGGAAGAAAGGAGTCTCTCCCACTCAACCCCATTGCCCAGCAGCAATATGTTTCACTTCCCTTGGTGCCGGCCTCATGTCCCTGTCCTTTCTTTTCCAAATCTCATGTATCTATGCTGCAGGGACCAGACCTAGTCTGGAGGAAGTCAAGAAGGCTTCCTAGAGCAAGGACTAACCAGGTCTAAAGTGGGCAGACAGAAAATTCTGAGGCATGGTAGAAGATGGCATTTCTCTTTCTGTTCCAGTACCCAGCTAGATGGGGCAAAACTAGGAAGCATGTACCTGGTTATCTCAGATAAGTCAAGGCAGTCTCAAACTCCTGGGAACAGATTCTGGATTTCTACCAGAGTCAAATACCCAGCCCAGTCCAAACCCAGCCTATTCTTTTAGGACCCCTCAGGCAGCTTTCTCATTGCTCCCTGCATGGCTTCAATTTTTCTTCTTGCTGCCCCAAAATAAGCTGGGAATGTCATGGAGCAGTTCGGGGTATGCACAGGGCCCCATGCTCCCCCACCCCCATTATGTACTACCACTTCCTTCTGGCACTCAGAGTCCCTTAACCCTCAGTCCAAGGTTTTGCAAGGCTGCCCCCTCAGCTTTGGTACTCTTGCCTAGGACTGGCTCATTCCCACTCCCCAGCTTCCAGACTGCACTCTCATCCTAGCTGGGGCTTCCTAACACCAGCTCCCACATCAACAGCAGGCCCCAGTGGTTGTTCTTCATCTACCCCTAGCTGGCAGCACATTCCTCCAGGGAACAGCCACACTTCTCTGCTCAGGGAATGACATTCTGGGGATACAGGAAGCATTTGTCAAGGGAGAAAGGCTTGGTGGGTCCTTCTCCAAGAGTTTTTTCTGAATGAGCCCTCCAGAGAAATGGTAAAGTACAAGATACTCACCTAAGACCAGATGTGAGGACCGTGATTCAGAGCAGCCACCAGTGCTAGGCACATGCTTGTAATTTACACACACACTATTATGGACCCTGTGAAGTGTCTGTCATAGACGCAGTGTGACAGAATGGTTAAGGCTATGGTCCCTAGACTCGGGCAGACATAGATTCAAACCTCACCTTTTCCACTTAAACAGATGTATGGCTGGTTGAGTTGCTTGGCCTCAACTTTCCTGGATTTCTCTCTACCGTAAAGCAAAGTAGAGATGGACACAAATCTGGAAGGAGCTGTGAGAGGTGACATATGATAGTGACAGTTTTTCTAACAGCAGCTTGTCACTAAGAGCTCGAAGTGGAACTGGGCATGGTGATTCACACCTGTAATCCCAGCATTCTGGAGAGTGAAGCAGGAAGATTGCCATCAGTCCCAAGTTACTCTGGGCTACACAGTGAGTACATGGCCAGCCTGAATTACAGACCTATCTCAAAAAAACAAATAAACCAACAAACAAGCTCAAAGCGGTGGCTGAGAGAAGCTGAGAGGCTGGCCCATGCACCTTGACAACAGTAAGTTACATCAAGGCTGACTCAAACTCTATTCTTCTGGTTTCTTCACCACTACCAGCCAAACCTAGGAGCCCTGCCCACTGTGCCCTTGAGCCAACCCTTTGTCAAGCCAAAGCAGGAAGTAGCTGAATCATACAGTTGGGGCTGCCTGTATGTCCAGCCCACCTTAGGTCCTTTAGCTGCACTTTCTCATTTCTTACACCTGGCATTTCTTTGTCCAATTGCAGACCAAAGTTTGTAACACTTGGTGCTAGAAATTGAAGATGTGGTGAGCTAAATGTTAGTTCATCCTGAAGGAGCTGAGGGCCAAGGGAGAAGACAGAGAGGGGCCCCCACTGATCTCCATTCCATCTTTCAGAAGTACTTTTCCATGGGTACTTTAGACCCTGACCTTTTCATTTCATGAAGCCACAGGGAGTAATTTCAAGGAAACTCTCACGTTGCACTGTCACTCCAGGCCACACCTTCCTGGCCTGTCACCTGAGCCAGGCTACACACAGCCCTGCTTCCCTTCAGAATGAAGTTCTGGGTTCCTGCAGTGACTTCAGTGAGATGCCACAGACAACTATAAGTGCCCAGAGAGGTAAACAGACATTTATAACAGACAGGCTATGCTTATCACACAGGAAAGAGGTCTAGGAAGGGACAGGCCCAGAGAAACAATGAGAAAGAAAGAACCATAGGCTCTTTGAAAGTCAAGGGTTGGGGGCCAGTGAGATAGCTCAGTGGTCTAAACACCTGCTTAGGCAAGCTTAGGCAACCGCAGGGCCTGTGGTTTGATCCCTGGCACCACATGCTGTGCCAGCCCACCCCCAGGGCTGGCTGAGCTGGGTTAGCCCCACAGAAGAGAGAAGGCCTATCTGTAGAGAGAAGACGCAGTGGGTGAGACAGGCGAGCAGTCTGGATAGGCTGATGGAGCTCTTTTTTCGTATTTTGTGTTTCAGATAAGTATTTTGGTTTGTTTACTTTTTTGTGACAGTCTTGCTATCTAGTGCAGGCTGGCCTTGAACTCATTCACGTAACCCAGAATGTCCTCAAACTCAAGGTAACCCTCCTGTCTCAGCCTCCTGGGTGCTAGGACTAGAGCCATGTGGCACCATATCCAATTCAGATGGAGCTCTTGAACAAATGAGATAGTAGGGTGGAACTCCAGAGCCCTGGAACTCCAGCCTCAGCTGACTACCTTGACCTACCTGGGACAGCCTCTAGTGTTAAAGTCCCACACCCACCCGCTGCATACAGCCGGAAGACTCCAGACTGATCCATTCCTGAGCATCTGGTCCTCCACAGCTCATTTGAAGCCCAGTACAATCCCTGGCCTGTACCCTGTGCAGTCCTCACCCTCACTTCTCCACTAGTACTCATTGGAGTGTGCCAATCCTTCTCCCCTGGCTCCAGACTGGAATCTTTTCTGGCAATGTCCCAGGACTGGCTGCTTCTCTGTCAGGTCTTTGCCCAACTCTAGGGCTCTTACACCAAGACAGAGGCCCCCGGTACTCACTTTCCCAGCAAACTGTTTCTTTTATAATACCTATCTTAACCCCTCATGATTCTGTCTCTATCGTCACGCTCTTCCTTCTCTCTCTAGACCAGGGATTGTGGGGAGATATTGGGCAATGTCTGCTGACATTGTTGTCACAACGGGAGGGGGAGGTTACTGGCTTCCGGTGAGTAGAAGCCAGGGAGGATGCTTAACATTCTACAAGGCACAGGACAGCCCCTCGCTTCAAACAATCCAGCCCGAATTGTCAACTCGGATTTGGAGGACCCTGAACTAGATGAGCTTATAAAACTGGACTTGCGTTCTCTATAGTCTCCCTGGCGCTTAGAATAGGGTCTGGCAACGAAGCGGCGCTCAATAAAAGCAGGAAGAAAGAGAATGAAGCAAAGGAGAGACTGGCGGACAAACTGAGAAATACAGACGTCGGGATCCGGTCCTCCTCTCGATCCCACACCCCAAGCCTGGCTCGGGAAGCACCTGGTCCCATCCTCCGCGCGGCACAGAGGCCCGAGCTGCCGATCCCCAGCGCCGCGCAGACACTCACCGGCCTGCTGCCCGGGAGCGGCAGCATCACCCGCTGGCTTCATCGTGCTCCTTCAGCCGCTGGCTGAGAAAGGGAGGAGACGCGCGAGCAGGAAGCGTTCGGACGCTGAGCCCGTCGGGACTTGTAGTTAGCTGGCTCAAGTGACCCAGGCAGCTGCCTCACGCGCGGCCCTTCAGAAACTACGATTCGTGGGGACCCGGGAGTATCGGGGAGCGTTGGAAGCTTGGGGATCACTCTATATTGCAGATCGGAGTCTCATTGGCTCTGTACACCGTCATTGACAGTTGCGCTCAATGATCTAGTGAAGGAGTAGTACCGGGTGTCCGCTGAATAGAGAGCAGAGCGTATCAGTGGTGAGGAAAGGCGGCACTTCCGTCAGATCTGTCCAATCATAGAAGTAAAGCAGTTTCTATAAAAGCTTGAGACCCGCCAGAATTCCTCCTTTCTGGGTAGAGCACGAGGTTCGAGTGCTTCTGCTGGTTTGTGGGTGTAAGACTGTATAGGAAGAAAAAGCGGTTCGACCGTGGGAGCTTAGGCATCTTCTGAAACCCGCAACCTGTGTAGCCCTGAATGCTGCCTCGGCCAGTCTCCACCCTAGCCATTGTCGTTTCAACGTATCTTGAACATCTAGCAGGTAAGACTGGGCCCAGCCTCTCTTCCCGGAACCTGCTCGAAGCCTGTGATGAATTGCTTTAAATTCTGACACCTCGTATGAGAACTGCATGTGCAGCCTGATTATATTTTGAAACTGAGGCTTCAGTGAGCACCCTCGACGGGAGGGTTTGGGATAGGTCAAGGTGAAGGGAACGGACATCTCTACATTTCCAACTCTGGTTGACTTTCAGGGTCGTGGTGAGCTGGCTGCAGGTGCTGAACTTCAACCAATCGAAATCCAGAGGCCCAGTGGGCAGGAGGGCCTGGTAAGGGGGGATTTTTGGTAATAAAGCAAAAGTATGAGTTTTTACTTTAGCGTTTTTATTTTCTTACCCTGTTAACATTCTATAGAGGACAAGCTCACTCCCCAGGCACATGGAAGGGAGATAGGCATTAAAATGAAGTTTATTGCTTATGACTTGACTTTCCTTGGGCCAGCCTTATCTATTTTCCCCTGTAAGGCCCCCGAAGACTGTTTTATTATGCCTTTGTCCAGGGATCTAATCACCAAGACCCAAAAGCACCCTCTGAAGAACATTGAGCTTTGATGCGCACTGGTTATAACAGAACTTCTCAGACTGGTGAGTTTTCGCCCTCACCAAGACCCCTAAATTCTAGAACCTGGTCTAAAAGTTCCTTGTAACAGTTAAGACAGAAACTCCAGGAAGCACACCTTTATTCACTAGGATGGAAAACTTGGAATCAAGGCTGGGTGTGATGGTACACACCTGTTACCCCAGCGTTTAGGGGCCAGAGGCAGGAGGATTGTCATGAGCTTGAGGCCAGCCTGGATTGTATAACAGCACTTTTAAAAAAATAAAAGTCAAACAATTTGCAATCAGAAGACTGGTTTAATCACTAGTAGTACAAGATGAAGAGAGTTGGCAACATCAGGTCTGAACTATGGCTGGGCCTAAACAAGGCTTGGCACATAGGTACCCTGGCCAGTTTGGGCTGGTCTTTGGGGCACACAGAAGCGCACACACGTGGTAGCCAGTGGCTACCACGACCTTTAGGAGTGTCCAAGAGGGGGCAGCAGAGTGTTATGGCATGGTCTGTACACTTGTAAGGACCTTTGATTTTTTTTTTGAATGAAGGATTGAGATTAGTTTTTAGACAGGAGGGGTGAGGCCTGACCCAGGAGTCCCTAGAAGTGCTGGCTGTGGAGTTTCTGTCCAGTCTTTTATCTGGCTGGGTCCGGTCTTTTCAGAGTAAAGTTAAATTCACCCTTGTTCAGGATTGACAGCAGAAAGGCCCTCGACCTCCCCGTTTAACATAGTCGTGCAGCCGGAAGTGGGGTTCGTTGGGTGCTTTCATAATACGCTGTTTCAACTCCCTGTGGATGGAGAGTATTGATAAAACAAGATAGTATCCCTGAACCAATTTGAAGGGTTCAGACCCTAGGTCTTAGGAATATCTTTGTTCAGTCTGTGAACGTACTTTGCTACGGCAGTGAAGGCCAAGTCAACATTGACCCCTGTCTTGGCACTGGTTTCCATGTAGGGCAGTCCGTACTCCTGCAAACAGCTATTTCCAGCTGGGTGGTGGCATGGTGGGGGCAGCCCAGGCTCCACAACCTCAGGAACACCATCCTTGCCACCACCCTGCAATGACTTACCTTGGCCAGCTTCTCTCCATCCTCCCTCTTCACAGCTCGTTCCTGGGTGGAATCCACCTGCCCCAGGCACAGGGTTTTAGTGATGGTTGTCCCATGGCTTGTCCTGCCCACCCCCCTCACCTGCCTTGCTTTTCAGAACCAGGGTGGAGAGAGCAGACTGGCCTGCCCACCTTATTCCCAAGCAGCATGAGTACCACGTCGTCCTGGGCATATTCCTGGATCTCAGTCAGCCAGGCCTGTGTGGGAAGAGCTAGGACCAGGCGGAAGCTGGTACTCCCTGCATGTTCGCCCTCACAGAACCTTGGCCCCCTGTAGGTCACACCTGACAGAATGTCCAATTCCTGAAATAGTGCCCACCTTACCCAAGAGGGAGCTGAGTGTCCCTCAGCCCCATATTCGTGCTCAACTAGGGCCACTTCAAGCCCAGAGTAGCCCACCAGTCCCCTTCCTGTCAGCAGAGTCCTCAGATCTCATGGGGAGTCTGGAGCCATTGTGTCTATTGCTCCATTAGGAAAGAGACCACTGACCTGGATGTTGTCAAAGGAGGCCTTGTTGGTGACATCGTAGAGGAGCAGCAGTGCTGAGGGTAGAATGCAGTGAGCACACCCTGGGACCCAGTGATGCGTGATTACCCATACCCTCTTGCTCCATTCAAAATGTCCCCATGGAGCTGGTCCCATCTTGGGCTCACCATGTGCATCCCGATAGTAGGCATGGGTGACACTGCGGAACCGCTCCTGTCCAGCTGTATCCCAGATCTGTGACAGTAGATAAATGATCACGCTGTCCAGCCCTCCCGTGGTATCTCTTTCCCCCAACTTGTGCTTCCCTAATCATCTTACCTGAAGCTTCACCTTCATTCCATCCACATCTAGAACTTTGTTCTGAAATAGAACCAACTCCAGTAAGTGCTTGTAACATCCCTAGATATTTTTTTTCCCCCATGCTAGGACCACAGGTGCATACAACTACCCCCATTCTGGGCCAGTTTTTCTTACTATGTTCAGTTCCACTGGCTTGAAAGGCCCCTTGTCATCACTTTGCTGCAGCCCGAGCCAAATGCCGTTGTCCATTCCCCCTGACTTCTACCTCAACTCTGGCTGCTGCTACCTTTACCTGGCTTCTGCATGGACATCTATGTACCTATTTTAATCTTTTAAATTTATTTGGTATAGGGTCTCAGGCTCTTAGTGGTCCTTTCAGCCTCCCCAGAACTGGGACTACAGCTATGTGCCACCATGCCTGGATTCAGTGGCTGGCTCGGTGCCTGGGGGCAAGGCTGGCAATGGCATGTGGTGTTGGGGATTGAACCCTGGTCCTTGTGCTTGCCTAAACAGGCTTTTAGTCTGAGCTATCTCTCCATCCCTTACAGCCCTAGTTTAATGAGCTGCTGTGTGCATGGAGAACTGTCCTGCCTAAAAGACACCTTCCCCACACACCTTGTAAAGATATTTTCCACTGGAACGTGGGCTCCCCAAGGGGTGGCTTGGCCTATCTGGCCCAATGCTGAAACCTCAGAGGCCAGAACTGTGTCTGATACACAATAGGTGCTTGTATTTGTGGCTGACTACTCCCCAGATGGACCCTCTGTGTTCAGGACTAGACACAAGGCCCAGAGTCCCCTCCCTTCAGATGGGAATGGCAGCCCCAGGCAGCTGGAATAACTACTTCCCAAGCTACTGCTGTAAAGGTACTTCTGGGTCTCCAGGGAACCAGACTCCACCATCTGCCAGGCTAAGGAAAATACCTTGTCTTCCCTGGCACCCTGAATTGATGCACAAACATTCATTGACTTGGCCTCATTATGTGCCCCAGGGCCAAAGGCAAGAAGAACCTAGACAGCTAGACAGGCACAGGTCATGTGTCTTCAAGCATGTTTCAGCACCTCAGCCCTTCATTTTATTTATTTTTTTTATTTCTTTTTTTTTTTTTTTTTTTTTTTTTTTTTTTTTTTTTTTTTTTTCTTGTTTCAGAACTTTATTTATTTATTTATTTATTTTTTTGTGGGACCACGGTTCCAACTCGCGACCTTGCACTTGCCCAGCAGGCACTTGTGCCTCGGAGCTATCTCCCCAGCCCCTGTTTATTTATTTTTATGGCCGGCTCACCCTGCCCTGAGGGCAGGGCTAGCACAGCATGTGGTGCCGGGGATCGAACTGCAGTCCCTGCAGCCGCCTGCAGGCGCTTTAGACCACTGAGCCATCCTGTTGGCCCCTCAGCCCTTCATTTTATCTGGGTAGAGAACAGCTCCCCAAACTGGTGAAACCCCTCCTTTACTGTCCCCAGAATGGGCCTCCTTCCCAGCCTCCTGCTAACTGGATCTAATTAAAGGGTGAGAAAAATGCAAATTTAGGATTTGCCAGGAACACACCAGCACCTCAGTACACAAGATGTAGACTGATGGCCAGAGGTAGGGGTTCTGATTCTATAGCCTCAGGAACCACTGCTTAGAATACTGGGGACCTTTGCACCCAATAGTAGGGACCCCTCCAAGCAAGGCCTAGAAACATTTTCCTGGCAGTATCACATCCTGGCTTGTAGGACCTGGGCAGGTTCCTGGCTCTCAGCCTTGGGCCACCTCTGCAGTAGGGCAGCAACTGGCTTGAGTGAAATGGGCCTTGAGTTTCCTCTGCCAGTACCCTGGGAATACAGCCCCTGGATAATTCCAGCTCCTGGCACAGAAGTCTGCTTCAGGTGGCTGCAACAACCACCTCATATTAGGAGATCTCAGGGCCTTCGGATGTTGGGAGTCAGCTTGATGGCTAGGTGTCCCATGCCTCAGGAGCAGCCACTCCACTAGGAGCTCTACCTCCTGAGAACTGGGACTATCACAGGGAAGATGGAGGATCAGCTGCCCAAAGATCTAGGAGGACTCCGCTCATGAGGGAGGAACTGGTAAGAGCTCCACTCACCCGGAAGTCAATGCCCACAGTGGAGATGAAGGTCCCTGCCAGGAAAGCACCATCCTTGAAGCGCACAAGCAAACAGGTTTTCCCGACACCTGAGTCTCCCACCAACATGACCTAGGGCAGACAGGAGGGTCAGAAGTAGGCCAGGGAAAAGGGGAAAGGATGCTAGCCCATCTAGAGGGGTCTTGATCTGTGCTGCATTGCCCAAGCCAGAAAGGAGCTATACATGAGGCGCAGACCTGCAGGCTCAGATGGCTTGGGGAGATAGCAGTTCTACCTCTGGTGGTCTTGGTCCCTTCTCTCCTCCCAGCAGGGTTCTTTTCAGTCAGTGGGAGTGGGGGCTGCTCCCTTCCCAGTGAGAGTCAGTTTTGATCTGGGAGGGAACTGGGATCTGGTGAACAGAGGGCAGTGAAATCTGGGACCTAAGAAAACTCCAGGAATTACATTCCCAAGGGTTTCTTCACCTCCCCCCACCAAAGGTACAAATCCCAGCAGTTTCTTTAGGAGGAATTTCCCAGTCTAGAGTCAGATCTTCACCAGAGGTGGGCCTGTTTCAGGAGGTCTGTGGACAGAAGAGACAGAGGAGCCCTCTCCCTCCCACATCCAGCCTGATGTTGAATCCTCTAAAAGCTAAAGATGATCCTACCTACCACAGCCAAATTCACATAGTTTCTGCCTTGGTCTGGGGGAGGCCTCAATCTCCCCATCCAACTGGCAAACCTCTTCCCAGGATCAAAAAAAGAGACCCACAGCCCCTGGGTGTGAGAGAAGGCAGCATATGGAAAATGATGAAACCAGAGCCCAGGTCAAGGGTGATGGTCGGCGGGAGGGGCGCGTATCAGGTGCTGATGTCCCAGGACCCCTTGGGCAGCTCTCCCCTGAGGAAGGAGGAAGGGAGGCCCAGCCAGCTGTTGAGTACTCCAAGCGTAGCCTGACAGCTGTGTGTGCGCACAGAGCACATTGCAGCTGTGCCAGCTGTCAGGTGTCCTCAGCCAGGTTCGCGGCGCCCTGCACCCCTTCTCAGGCCCCCTCCCCTCTTGGCTCAGAACCGTATAGATCAGCAACACCTGCTGCACGCGCCTGGGGGCAAAGTGCCTGGCTCACCTTGAAGGCGATGTCGTAGAAGTCACCGCCCCCGCCAAAGGACAGCCGGCCGGGCTGCTGGGGCCCGTTGGGCGGCGCCTCGGGGCTGGGTCGCGCAGTCCCGGGGCGCCCAGGCCGGGCCCCATTGGCTGAAGGCAGCGCAGAGGCAGCGGACACACTGCCCGCCTTGCTCTTGAAGGTCTTCTTTCTGGACATGGCAGACAGGTGCTTTGTGCGCTCGTGCTGCGCCCGCCACGCCACGGGCTGCCCAGCTCCCCGTGTCCGCTTATCTTAAGCTGGACCCGAACCCGAAAGGTGGCCGCGGCGGCATCCTGGGCACCCCGCACCCGCCCCATCACAGCCATCCCACAGGCGGCCCAGCTGCTTAGGCCCCGCCTCCCGCTTCCCCCTCCGCCAATGACCGTGTTGAAGAGGGGAGAGGCTATGCAAATACATTGCCCGGGTGTTGTCGAGGCCGGATCCTGAGCCTGATCCAGAACCCGAGCCAGGACGGGTGGGGCGGTCAGGCAACAGAGACCTAACTCCAGTCAGGTGTGGTGGCGCACATCTGTAATCTTAGCACTAAAGACACCACGGCAGGAGGAGTGCTGCCAGCTTAGGTTACAAAGTGAGTTCAAAGCCAGCCCGAACTGCGTAGAGCGACTCAGTGAGATTTTGTCTAACAAAAACTAGGAGACACCAGACCCAGGACAAAGAAGGTCCTGTGATAAAGGTGCTGGAGACAGACAACCTGCACGGGTGGGCACTTAGGATTCCATTCCCTTCTCAGCCAGGGAAACCTGCCATCTGCCCCATTGCTCCTCCCTGCTCTATCTCCACCTGGGACAGGTGACTCTACAGAGAGCCAACTCTGATGCTCAGCAAACAAAGCTGGCTGCGAGGAAGCACTCCGCTCAGAAGATAGCTAGTTATCTAGTATCAGGACAAGGCAGAGATAGCAGAACTCCCTAGGCTTTTAGAAACCTGAAGGTCTGAGCAAAAAGGAAGTAGAAGAAGGCAGCCAGTGGCAGAGCCTCAGAAGGTCTCCTCCAAAGGTACTGGGCCCTCAAAAGGCCCTAAAAGGCCTTGCCCTCAGGTATGACCGGTGCCTTGACCTTCCCAGTCCAGGTTCTGGACTCAGGGAGGCTGGTGCCAATTCTCTTAAACCTAAATTGGAACCCATGACACCCATCTCCAGGCCCTGACAATGCCCTACCTGGGATACTTGGTGCTCTGTCCCCAGACCCCCAGCCTACATATTCTGTGTCTCAAGAATGAAATGGGCCGGGTGTGGTGGTGCACACCTGTAATCCCAGCACTCGGGAGGCTGAGGCAGGAGGATCGGTGAGAGTTCGAGACCAGCCTGGGCTACAAAACTGAGCTCAAAGCCAGCCTGAACTGTACAGCGAGACCCTGTCTCAAAAAGACAAAAATGGGGCTAGGGAGATAGCTCTGAGGCACAAGTGCCTGCTGGGCAAGTGCAAGGTCGTGAGTTTGAACCCTGGTCCCACCAAAAAAAAAAAAAAGAATGAAATGGTAGACTGGGCATGGTGGGGTGTGCCTGTAATCCCAGCTCTTGAGAGGCTATAAACGGTTGGATTACTATAAGCCTATTCTAGTGAGACCCTGAACACCCTGTACATCCTTCCCTAAAATACAAAAAAAAAGAAAGAAAAGAAATGGTGCCCCTTGCCGGGCTTGGTGGCACACGCCTGTAATCCCAGCACTCGGGAGGCTGAGGCAGGAGGATCGGCGTGAGTTCGAGACCAGCCTGGGCTACAAAAGTGAGCTCAAGGCCAACCTCAACTGCATAGCGAGACCCTGTCTCAAAAAGACAAAAAAAAAAAAAAAAAAAAAA
>PVJA010017250.1:0-41956 GCA_004027025.1 Myocastor coypus | reverse complement strand
ATGCAGCTCAGATTCATGGTGATTCTCCTGTTTTCAACCTTCCCAGTGCTTAGATTACTTGCGTGCACTACTATGCCAGGACACTGGCTGGCTCAGCATGCCCTGGAGGAGGGGTGGCATGGCTTGTGGTGCTGGGGATTGAACTGCAATCCCTGTGCTTGTCTAAGCACTGAGCTATCTCACCGGCCTTAAAATATTTCTTTTTTTTTTTTTTAAGAATTTTTTATTTTATTTATTTTTATTTTTTTCTGGTTTCAGAACCTTTGTTTGTTTATTCACTTATTTTTATGGCTGGCTCAGCCCACCCTGAGGGCAGGGCTGGCGCAGCATGTGGGGCCTGGGATCAAACCGTGGTCCCTGAAGCTGCCCAAGCTTTCCTAAGCAGGCACTTTAGAGCACTGAGGAATCCCGCCAGGCCCTTAAAATATTTCTTGAATATCTGAAAGCTTGAAAGCTCTGCCATTTAAGATTTTGTATCTGAATTTGAATTGCACATAAAAGGTTGTCATGAAAAGGTGATTCTGACATCTTGTAAGCCTGTGTGACACCTTTTCCTGTAGCTCTCAGGGAAGCAGTGGGGTCAGAAGACAGTTCCTTGTGCAAAGACAGTTTTATGAGGAGTTTATCAACTAAGAAGTGGATTACAAAATAAACTATGAATTCTATTCATTTTGAAGGATTCTTATTGGCCTCCAAAATTCTGGGGCTTTGCAGAACACCTGAATGCATTTCACTGAAAATGGGAAGAGTACTGTGAAGTATGCCACGTACTGGCAAAGTTTATTTATATGAAAGCAAGAAAGTTCAGCTTAACAAGAAAAGTCATAATGCTTCACTAGTAATTTTTTATTTTAGATTTTAAGAATAATAAGATCCGCAGAGTAATATCTGTTTATTTCTAAAGAATGGCTCATTTTATTTTAAGTATAATACAATACAAAAATGCTTTATTTGATTTTCAATCCAATCAAATTATCACAAGAAATCTGAGCATTATATTTGTCAAGGAAAAATCATAGTGGTGAAATAAAATTGTAGTGGTACATTGATGCCTTAGAAGGGAAATTTATTTTTTAATTAATTAATTAATTTTGCAGGACTGGGGTTCAAACTCACAACTTTGCACTTGCCAGGCAGGTACTTGTGCCTGGGAGCTATCTCCCCAGCACTCCTGGAAGGGAAATTTAGAGACTGAATTACCTGAATTATATCAAGTAGTAAGAAAAGAATATTTGTCCATCAAATATAAAGTACCGAGGGACTGGGAAAGTACCTCAGTGATAGAGGGTATCCCTAGCATGCACAAGGCCCTGGATCCAATTTTTAAAAATTGTCTATTTATTTGCCACAATCTGTACATACATATGGTTAATGATGACTAACAAGATTTTAAAGAGCTCACGATTTAAGACCCTGCTCAGAAACTATACAACTTCTAACATCAAAAAGTCCAGGCATAGCCGGGCATGGTGGCGCACGCCTGTAATCCCAACACTTGGGAGGCTGAGGCAGGAGGATCAGTGCGAGTTCGAGACCAGCCTGGGCTACAAAAGTGAGCTCAAGGCCAGCCTCAACTGCAAAGTGAGACCTTGTCTCAAAAAAAAAAAAAAAAAAAAAAAAAAAAAGTCCAGGCATAGCTCCCAATATAAAAAATACTTTGTGCTTGGAAGCAAGGTCAAGATTCTTATTCAAAATCTAAAGATTTTATTTATTTATTTATTTATTTATTTATTTATTTATTTATTTATTTACTTTTGGTCTTTTTGAGACAGGGTCTTGCTATGCAGTTCAGGCTGGCCTTGAGCTCACTTTTGTGGCCCAGGCTGGTCTCGAACTCACACTGATCCTCCTGCCTCAGCCTCCCAAGTGTTGGGAATATAGGCGTGTGCCACCACCCCCGGCTCAAAATCTAAAGATATTATAATGGAATTTTTATAATGTAATATGTGTTATATTTGCTAGTTATTATTTTCTGATTATTACATAACACAATGTAAGAAAACTTCCTGCTGCCCAATTCCCTTCCTTTTAGGTAGGCTTTGTGCCCATGAGCATCGCCACATTTCCTGTGTGCCATGACAGCTGCATGTGCAAACCCTATCATCAGATTCTTGGGATATAAGTGGTGACTTCACCCTCTATTGGCTGTGTGAGAACAGGTCAGTTAGGCAAATTTGGTGTTGTATCCTTTGATCATCATGAAACTATAGGCAACAGCAGTAACTACCTTGCAGTCTTGCTGCAAGCATGAAATTCTCCATCTGGGAAAGTTAACATGGGGGCAGGGCAGAAAAAGCTCCCCAGAACCCATGACACTGAGGCAAAGCTCCTTGCCTGGTGCCTCCCACCATACGCTCTCATTTTAAGCACAGGAAATGCAAATTTCCATGAAGCCAATGTGACGGTCATATTGGGGCATGAAGGAGAGTGAACAGGTGGGCTCATGGTATAGTGACTAAAGATGTCATTGGGCAGACTGGGTAGACAGACAGCTTGACAAAATTTCAAAATATCATGGGATTTCTAGAAATAGTCATAGCTTCTCAGCCTTTTGGCTAAGATCAAGAGCAGTATCTAGAAACAGTCCTATGCGGCCCACATGCGCAGCTCTTCCTTGTATCGATGCTACCTGACTCCCTGACAGTTGCACGCACCCCTTCTGCCACTTTCCCTCTCTTCAAGGTTTACCTCACTGGGCCCAGGCCACAAAGCATCGTTTTAATGTCCTCCTGTAGTCACCAGAAATATTCCATATTCTTAGCAGCTAGGTTCACCCCTACCCAAATTTTCTTCTGATGTTTTCCGGTGACAGAAAAGTGCTCCAGCTGGCGAATGTAGAGCTGCCAACACATCTGGGCAGCCTTCTGTGCAGCCCATTCAGAGGCCACTCCATCATGGAAGTGGGCAGGTGGGAAAGTGGAATGAACGCACACACACCACTTTGTAAGACCAGTGCACAGAGCACCTGGCCCAAATTTAACATTTTCCAGCCCAGCAACCTGCTTTTCAGAATTTCTGAATGTGTCCTGTTGTTATGGTTTATGTCCACTTGTCCCCGCAAAGCCTCATGCAGTCATGGGGTGGGGACTTCTAGAGTTTGAGCCTTGACTCATGATCCACTAGGATTATGTGTTTTAGTATTGATGGAATTATGGGTCTTAATACTTCTGGGATTATGGGTGTAGCCTAAGGTGGATAGGCTGAGGCAGAGAGCCTGAATGTAATATAGAGAGACAGAGACAGACTCTTATGCTGTTGCTGTCTGCTCCTCTGATTGTTTTATTGCCTCTGTTGCTATTGTTGCTGTTCCGCCACCATGAACTGCTACTCTCTGCCATGTGCCTCTCTGTCTTGGAGCCAGCCAAATATGGACTGAAACCTCCAGTAACTATGAGCTAAATAAACCTTTCCTTCCTTCATTTTGGGTGTCAGGTATTTGTCCCAGCAACAAGAGAAAAGTAACTAAGACACCTGTTGTACAGGATACCGAGGAATCCCAACCTCCATTCCCCCTAGCAAATGACAATTCATCTTCTAAGCGCCCCTTGGAGACTCAGCCTTCTATTGCCAGGCTGAGTTGACAGGCAACTTACGTTCTGAGTCCACGCTCTTGAAGAAGCCAAAGAGTTTGATCTGGTCCTCGATGCGCTCGAAGGCTTGGACCTCGAGTTTGCTGTTGATGATCTCCACTGGGTCTTCAATTAGCTGAAACACACACACACACACACACACACACACACACACACACGTATGTGCTCACAAATGTGTTCAAATGAGATAACTTTGCCTGCCCTGCTGGGGAAATAGACTTCTTGGGAGGGAAATTGCAGTTAGCTTCGAGATTTGGACCTTGACCATCTACCCCTCTGTGCCCCATGGAGTATAGCAGCTGTACTTTTGAAGGAACTGATCTTAACTCGAGGGATGAGATGACTGGTCAGAAGCAAATACACTTTTCTTGATAGTTTTTTCTTTGTTTTTAATGTTAAATTAACAAATAATACTAACTATATCTATTAATGGGTTAAAGGATATATAAATTATGCATACAGTGTGGAATAATTAATTCAAACTACTTACGTATACATTATCCCAACTACTTATAAGTTTTGTGATGAGGTCATTTGAAATTCACTCTCTTTGAAGAGTATTTTTTTTTTTTTTTTTTTTTTTTTTTGTGGGACCGGGGTTCAAACTCACGACCTTGCACTTTCCCAGCAGGCACTTGTGCCTCGGAGCTATGTCCCCAGCTCCCGAGTATGTTATTTTTTATTTGTTTATTTATTTATTTATTTATTTATTTATTTGCAAGACTGGGGTTCAAACTCACAACCTTGCACTTGCCAGGCAGACACTTATGCCATGGAGCTATCTCACCAGCCCTGAAGTGTATGTTAATTACTGCATTCTCTACATTATTCAGTGTATCTCAAAGGAAAACAAAAACAAAAACAAATACAAAAACACACAAAACTTGTGTTCTTTCTGTCCAACTTCAACTTACAACAACTTTTAAAAAAATGTATTTGGTTGTTGCAGGGTCTCACTATGCAGCTCAGACTCGTGGTGAGCCTCCTGCTTTCAGCTTCCCCAGTTCTGGGATTACAGGCTTGTGCCACTATGCTGGGACTCTGGCTGGCTCAGGTCACCTGGGGTTGGGGCTGGTACTGCATGTGGTGCTGGGCATTGAAGCATGGTCCCCGCGCTTGCCTAAGCAGACACTTTAGTCTGCAGAGATATCTGGCTGGTCCCAAATGATTTCTTTTATAAAAGTTGGATGAAATTTTTATTTTTTATAAAACATTCTTTGTTATTATTATTATTTTATTTTATTTCTTGTTTCAGAACTTTTGTTTGTTTATTTATTTATTTTTATGGCTGGCTCAGCCTGCCCTGAGGGCAGGGTTGGCGCAGCATGTGGTTCCGGGGATCGAACAGTGGTCCCTGCAGCTGCCTAAGCTTTCCTAAGCAGGCGCTTTAGACCACTGAGCCATCCTGCCAGGCCCCTGGATGAAATTTTATTGCACTACATTTTCTTTATTTGTCAGCTAATGGACAAATTAATTGTTTGCATTACCTCAGATTGTCCACCTCTGGTCCAGTGGGGTTAAATTTGCTGAAATGAATGTTTTTCTTGACTCTTAAAAGGACAATGGTGGGGGGTAGGGAGATATCTCTGTGGCACAAATGCCTGCCTGGCAAGTGCAAGGTCATGAGTTTGAACCCTGGTCCAGGGGGGAAAAAAAAAAAAAAAAAGACAATGGTGAAGTTCGGGATCTAGCTGAGCAAGATCTCTGTGCAAAACATGTTCCACAGCATTAAATTTCATAAACATTATTGGAAGTTTGATTTATCTATGAATGTAACCTTTTTGGTGTTCCCCATTTATCTGAATGTATAGGTCTGCATGTGGTATAGTCACAGCAGCAAGTGACTATGATTTGGGGTGCTCTTTAGCTCTGCCTGGTCTTTATGCTGCTTTGAGGCTGCCTCCAGGTGACTCACTGATTCATTCCTCCTCTCTCTGTGGTTGACTAGTAAACCCCTTTGTCTCTCCACTGCCTGGCTGCTCCCCAGCAGCCCTGGAACAAGCCAAGGAAATTTTAGTGTATCCTAGGGTGAAACTAGTAAAGAATTAGCATGTAACTACTACATGGTCCAGATTTATGACTCACAGGTCACTCATAATCAGTTTTTTGGGGTCACTCAGAGGTTAGGCTCCCAGAAAAGGTAGAGAGTGCTATATTATGGGCATTGTTTAGGTTTTTGTGAAGGCTGACAAATCTGTCTTAGGCTGTGTCAGAATCTCCAGCTTTTCTGTTCCTCCTTTGGTTCTTTTCCATCTTTCTTTCTTTCTTTCTTTCTTTCTTTCTTTCTTTCTTTCTTTCTTTCTTTCTTTCTTTCTTTCTTCCTTCCTTCCTTCCTTCCTTCCTTCCTTTCTTTCTTTCATGCATTTAGTGCAAGGTCTGCAGGGTCTCACTACACAGATCAGACTTGCATTGATCCTCTTGTTTTCAGCCTCCCAAACACTGTGATTACAGGCATATGCCACCATGCCCAGTCTTAATCACTGGGTGCCTAGGGGACAGGGCTGGCATCGCATGCCAGGGACTGAACCCTGGTCTCTGCATATGCCCAAGCAGGTGCTTTATTCCACTGAGCTATCTGGCTGGCTCTTGCTGTTCCTCCTTTGGGGCTTTACCTCCCTCTCTATCTGAGTCCAGATAGCTCCATACAGGGCCGCAGTGTAAAATACTTACATCCAGGAGAAACTCCACCAGGACGTCAGCTGCAAACTCGCCATCAAACTCAATTGTGCGATCTCCCTTAAGCACATAGAGGCTTCCTTCCTCATCAAAACCTGGAAGAAACAAAAAGGCACAAGGACAAATTACCGAGCAACTATGGCAGAACCAGTGGAACTGGAGTTAGTTACCCTAAAGGCAAGTTCTGTGAAACTAATACTTGTGAGGACCTTGGCAAATAGACATTTAAATTGAAATAAGAATTAACAGTATCAGCTGGATTTTAATTTCAAAGAAAAATTTATTTTCCATCCACTACTGCTTCCATTTTCCAAATATTACTGTTGAACCCAGGTTATTCACCTTATCAAAAAGTTTATATATATATATATATATATATATATATATATATAAATATATATTATATATATACACATATGGTACAGGGTTCCTCTACACCAATTGGGCTCATAGTGATTCTCCTGTTTTCAGCCTCCCAAGCGCTGGGATTACACGCATGCGCCGCCACACCCAGTCTCAATTGCTGTCTCAGCGTGCCTTGGTGGGTGGGGCCGGCAGGGCATGCTAGGGATCATATCCCTGTGTCTGACTAAGCAGGCGCTTTAAGCCACTGAGCTATTTGGCCAGGCCTTCAAAAGGTTTTAATACCCGCTGCCCACTTGAATCCTCAGCCAGGCATTCAAGTCCTTCTAGCATCTAGTGACAGCTCTATTCCTTCCATTCATTCTTGGCTTGACCCATAGTCCTTTGAGAACAGATTCTTAGCCCCTTGTGTAACTCCTTTTGCTTCTTGTTCACAAACTGATATGAAAGGGATGTATCTCAGGAACATAGCTCAGCAGTACAGCTCTGCCTGGCAAGCATGGCTTCTGCCTCGCCTCGACTTGGTTAGTTCTTTGGGACTCAGCTTATGACTCATTTTTCCTACGGTTCAGCCAATCTCGATGAGCTCATGGCAATATCTCTCTGCTGGCTCTCACCTAACAGTGCATCCCAGGAGGGGTGAGGGTAGGACCATCATCCTGTTGGCATCCGTACCGTGCACAGAGTCTCAGCACACGGACCAGTGCCCCACAAATGTGTCTGGCTACCCTGAAAGACTTGTATTCCTGCTCTAACAGAAGCACACACGTCCTCTTTGCCCTGTTAGCCAATAGGTACTGCAAGGGAAGGCTCCATTTTCTCCTCCACTAACCTCCCGCACTCTGGTATAATGTTGCATATTTTAACAAATGCTTATTGGAAAATTACATTTTCTCTCAGGAGTGCTGAACAGCTGAGGCTGGGCAGTTATTCTAACTACACAGCACCTTTAATTCCTTAGATTGTTTCCAAACTCTTCTTTAGGGAGAGAATGCTTTCTCCAAAGAAACCCTTCGGCAGAGCCTGCAGGGACAGGAAGGCTGGACTGCTGCCTGCTGTCTGTCTCCAGGCTCGCCTGAGGAGTGCCCAGTACACTGTTTGCTACCTGAAAGGAGCAGCATGAGGAGTTCTTGGAGCTGGTGATAGCGAACCTCAAGGCTACCAGCAGGAAAGGCCATCAGCCCTTCAGCCAGGGTCCTGCTGCTAGATTTTATGTGAGCACAGCCAGTGGGCAGGCTACTAGAGTAGCTCAGGCACAGCCTGAGGAAAGCCGCGTGAAGGTAAATGGAAGAGCGGCTGAAGGTGAAGGGGTGGAGTCACATATAAAACTATGTCCTGTAGGGCGGGGAAGATAGCTCAGTAGAATAAGCACTTGCCTGGCAAGATCAAGGACCTGAATTCAATCCCAGGTTCTGAAAAAAGAAAAAAACCTCTGTGTCCTGTGAACCCCACAGAACCAGCAGGCTGAGGCACTTTCCTCAGTTCCTCCAAACTCCACTTTGTTAGTTTAAGCACTGGGCACTGAGCACAGGATGGTATACTGCTAGCCAAGTGCTAGACGGCTGTACTATGCAATTTTCCCTTGTAGGCTGAACTCGGAGAGAATTTCATTTATACATACTAAGCCTCATCACGTCTTTTGTTAACTTGCTTTTATCAATTCTTTTTTTTTTTAAAGAATTTTATTTATTTTATTTTTTTTTTCTTGTTTCAGAACTTTTGTTTGTTTATTTATTTATTTTTATGGCTGGCTCAGCCTGCCCTGAGGGCAGGGCTGGCGCAGCATGTGGTGCCAGGGATCGAACCGCGGTCCCTGAAGCCATCTAAGCTTTCCTAAGCAGGTGCTTTAGACCACTGAGCCATCCTACCGGACCCCTATCAATTTTTTTTTTTAAATTTTGTGGAACCAGGGACTGAACTCAGGCTCTTCTGTTTGCTGGGCAAGAACTTATCCTACTGAGCTATCCACTCAGCCCTCTGGGAATGTAGCTTAGTGTGAAAGTCCTTAGGGTTTTTTTTTTTGTTTGTTTGTTTTTAGTTTTATCAATTTTTGCAGTTTGTCCTCCCTAGATTGATGGATGGATGGATGGATGGATGATGGGAACTGAATCCAGGGACTGTGTGCTTGTCAGGCAGGTGCTTATGCTGCTAAGCTAGATTTACATGTGGCCAGAACACTAGCATTTTTTTTTTAAACTTTAGGTTTATCTGTTTATGTTATGGCTGGATCAACCTGCCTTAGGGGTGGGGCTGGCGTAGCATGTGGTGCTGGAACCAAATCTCGGTCCCTGAGATTGCCTAAGCTCACCCAAGGAAGCACCCTAGACCACAAAAGAAACCAAGCTTTTTTTTTTTTTTTTTCCAGAACGGGGGATCGAACTCAAACCCTTGAGCTTGTTAGGCAAATGCTTATTCTACTGAGCTATCTCCCCAGCCCTAGCATTTTTTTTTTTAAGTTCACTAAAAAGCTTCCAGAATGCAGCATACACATTAAAACAATGGAAAGGGAAATGAATGGGTACCAGCTGGCTTTTGGAGGAGAGAGAACTCACTAAATTGTTTTTGAATCTAAGAAAAAAAGCTTACTGTACTTTGTTCCCATGCACAAGGAGGAAAAACAATTTTCCTTAATGTGTCTTCAAGTACAGACACATCCTGGGCATTCTTAGCAAGTTGTTATCGTTTTAGAGCCTTGCATTCTTCCTATGTCTAACTAGGCTCTTGCAATTTAAGAATCTTTAAAAAGGCAGGTTGACTACAAAATAAAACAGAAAATAGTTGTTCACAAATTTCTAGTATGATAAACTTTCACGTACCTGAAGATATTTATGGAAGTACAACTGAACTTATTTTTTTCTCTGCACAAACGTTTCCCTGCAAATCCATTAACCTTTCTTCAAAGGTCCTGTTTTACAAGCTCTTGCTATTTTTTTTAATAGCCATCCTTCACTGGTCATGCAGAAAAAGCCAAATAGCCAGCACATGAGCGAGAGTATTTGGAAATGAGGAGCTACTTCTGTCCTCCTTCTTGGCATTACAAGGTAAGACTCTTAAAGAGCATTTGCACTTAAGCACAATATATTGACACAAGAGATTACAACTTCCAGCCTGCAGTCACTTAACCCTATCTCACCAACAGCCTCCCCCTCATCTTTGCTGACAATGTCCAGCTGGGGTTTAATCCTTAAATGAGAAACCCCTGAGGCCCTGCAGTTGCTACCTCTAGTGTTATCTTTTGCTGGTTCCTTCTGTGAAATCATAGGTGACGGAAGAGGGAAGCAAAATTCTCAGCAAGATCTATGCCTGCTGCCATAGAGGAGATGGTGTTTCAGCCTGCTTTAGGAACTAGAAATTAAGGCTGGGGTCTTCAGCATCAGTTTTTCTGGGAGACTCTCGTCATGGCACTGATGCAAACATACACTAACTGACCTGTGAAACCATTCATTTTTGGGCCTACATTTACTTTCATGAAACTCTTTCTCAGCCCAAGTTAGGAGAGATCATTGTATCTATATGGAAAAGGTAGCCCAGCTATCATACAAGAATAAAGCGAACAACTTTTGTTTTGCAACACACACTTGTTTCTTCCTGAAAAATCTCAAACATCACACGTACCCAGCTTCTTGGCAAGCCTGGCTTCTTTCTTGGCATCCACCATCACAAAGCCTATGTCTTTATGCTCCAGGACCTGAGCAACAAGCTGTAGGGACAAAGAGGAGGATAAGTGGGCTAAAGGAGAGAGTAGAACAATCACAGAACGTGCTCTATGTGCTAACAGGAGGGTTTTCCTCCAAATGTCCTGCTGCCCCATGACCAACTGAAGCAAAATCAAAGAGATCCTATACCCATCCCTCAGGAGAAAGACTAGACAGAAGTGCCAAGAACCAAAGATAGAACGTTTGAGGGAAAGAAGTAAGAAGTAAGATGTGGAAGATTATAACACTGTCCAGACTCCTCTTTTCTGCCTTCAAGGAAGGAGAGGGGAGAATGGAAAGGGAATTGGAGTGCTCTAACACCCATGGATACCTGGTACCCTTGTCACCCTGAACCTTCTCTCAGCTGTCAACTAAACCTGAGAAGGATTTAGGATGCAAGGATGAAGGAGGCTCTGATTCAAAGCCCTTCTTCTCTGAGCTTGGGGAGTAGGAACACCCAGGAGGCCTGTCTTGGGGCTCTGGAGATTACCAAGAGTCCACTGAGAGGAAGAACCAGAGAGTGCTGGGGTGGAGGCCCAGCATCCCAGAAGGTGAGCAGGATGCAGCGGTATCCTGGACGGACAGATGGCTGGAAACTGTCGCCTGAAACACTGACTTGGGGTTGCTCCTCATGTGCGAGGGAAGTGAAGGTACAGCCAATGTTTCCTAGCTGTCTAGAAACCTGGAATACCAGTGTGGTGCACTTAGCATTGCTGTTGACATGCAGAAGGGCCTGATAAGTGGTAGATTTTCTTCTTGTGATTAAGGCAGTCAGTTATCATTCTGCATCTTGTACAAATTCAAAATCACCAAAGCCTAAAGTATTGGGAGAGAGCAGCAATCACTGCCTGCGCATGCACCTACTGTGTGCAAGGAAATGTGCTGAACAAAACTGTATTAGGGACACATCAGCTCTAGGAGCATTCTGATGCACTGCAGGGGGAGATGGAAGCACCTGGTGTGAAAACGAGGGCCAGGGACTTAGAGAGGGAGAGATCATGGGAAGGGAGGGCAAATGCCATGGAGGCGAGTGGGCTGCGGTGAGCACCATGGATTCAGTTCTGTGCGCATTAGAGTGAATCTGAAGTCCTAGGGTGGCCAGAAGGCTGCACATGGCTTGGCCAGCTGGCTGCTCCAGCCTTCTTCAGGGCCTAGGACTTGGTCCTTAATACATTCTTCTTCAGCCCCTCAAAATATCTAGCTCTTTCCTGACTCAGGTCTTTACAAGGGTCCTCCAGCACCCTGGGCCTGGGCACCAGCTCCCTTCCCCACAGGGACATCTTAGTCTAAAGTTACACAAAACACAGTAACATGCTCTGCTCCCATACATTCCTTAGATCTCTCCAGAAGATGAGTCCACATCTGTTCCCAATTCCTACTACCCTTAACATTTACACTAGCCCAAGAAGTCCCCCAGTGGTGCTTCCAGACTCCTACTCTCAGCTGGGTGCTTATTTGACCCTTGATCATGGCACTCCATTCTTCTCTGCAGCTCCTCTTAGTGTGTGAAGTACTCATGAACTTCAGTGGTGGTTGTCTACTAACTGCATATGTGTCAGTCTGTAAGCCCCATCTCCATGTCTGTCTTTCTCCTTGTACTGTCTCTATCAACTAGTGTAGAACTTGAGAAGATGAGTAGATCTCAGAATAATCAGTGTCTTGAATAAATGAATGAATGAATGAATGAGCTGCTTAGAAGATAGGAGGCCAGTGCCAGCAAGATCTCGAAAGAGGAGTAGGTAGATGTGCAGAGGGCAGTGACAAAGACTGGCTGACTTGAGCAGAGTACTTCAACTAGAGTCTATTTGGCAGTCAGAAAGAAGTCCTCTGTTTGAGGTGTATTAAAGTGAGTAATGCCTTGAGTGCTAGGACTGAAAGTTCTGACTGGGGCATTGTTTGAGTAGAAGAAAGCTATTAATACAAAAATTAGTTCTTAGGGAGAGTGGATCTAAGGGTACAGAGCAGACAGAAACAAAGGAAGGTGAGAGGCAAGGAAGCCAGGGGAAGCCTGATGCTCTGGTCTGAGTGGCGCTGGCTCTGGTCTCAGATGAAGGCAGCATAGCGAGAAGTCACTCACAATCTGGAGGTCTGACTGGGAACCAGGAAGAACCTGTAATTCTTTCTTGGCTCTGGAGTGAGCCAAGGGAAGGTGAAAGCAAGGGTTTCTAGCACATATAGTCCTGTAGCATGGACTACAGGATGGTGACATTGAAGCGAGCCTCTCAGCACAGGTTCAGGCACAGAGTTCTGCAGCCTAGGCTCAGAGTAGAGCTCCCAAATAGAGCTGTGGTGGCAAAAGTGTGAATTTGGAGGGGCTGGGGAGATAGCTCCAAGGCACAAGTGCCTGCTGGGCAAGTGCAAGGTCGTGAGTTCGAACCCTGTTCCCACAAAAAAAAAAAAAAAAAAAAAGAGTGAATTTGGTACCACCGGAGTGGGGTTATTGCTGTGACTAAACCTGACCATGTGGATCATGAGTGTTTGGAAATGACTTATGAGAAGAGATAGGAAAGGTTTGGTGAGATCCTCTACTTGCCAAGAGTTGGAAAAACTTTGGCTGTTCTGTAGGGGAGATTCTGGTCAGAGCTCAGACCAGAAGACTGGCAGAAGGCCTGCTTGTAAAGACCAGGCTGAGGAGGTTTCTGCTGGGAGGAAGGACTGCATTGGTTGTTGGACTCTGGATCATTTGTGTTTTGACTTAGCAGAAAAGTTGTCTACATTTTGTGTGTGTCCAGAGACTGTGAGTTCAAGCATGGTGGACTGATTAATCTTTCAAAAGATATTTTAAAGCAACTAAATATTGAGGTAGTGGTATGGCTATTACTGGGGACTTCTAGCCAGATTTATGTTGCAAATCAAGAGCAAAGAGCCCAGCAGGATGGCTTAAAATGTTGCGAGTTTGGCCAGAAAGGAAGCTCCAATAAAGCCGTGGACTGCAAATATGGAGCTGAGAGGATCACCATTGCTGAGAATGAACCAGAGAATGGAAAAAGATGGACTAAGGGCATCACAGGAGGTGTCAGGTCTCCACTCTTTGCAGCCTCAGAATTGCAAAGGTCAGGGACTTTGCCATGAGGAGAAAGCCACTGCTGAGTCCTTTGTTCCAAAATTGCGGAGGCAGCTGCACCAGATTCCAGAATGGTGCTGGCCTGGAGAATTTATTCCTCAGAATTGGGGTCAGAGCACTCATCGATCCATGTACTCAGCCCCTACAGCCAAGAGAGAAGGAAGCCTGGCTGCAGCTCAACCTGGCAGCAGACCTTGGCATCAACCACGTGGCAATGGCTTTAGGTACATTGAAAATGCAAGAGTTCTGAGGTTAAGAAGGCTTTCACCTTGATTTCAGAAGGCCTGGAAGGCCAGGCAGTGTGCCCCTGAAAGAGCAGTGTGTAAAGCTCTGTGTGAAAAACCTATTCAGTGGAAACCTCAGAAGTCTGGAAAATCTAGGACTGTGGATTGTCCAAGGAAAACTGCAAAGAAGGAGCAAAGCCAGTCTAAGAGAGAAGCCACGAAAGCTACAACTACCAAGGGTACCATAGGGGCAAAGCCACATGGAGCTTACAATTTGCCACAGAATGCTTCAGATGTTCCACAAGGACCTACAGGATTTAATGTAGGCCGTTCTGGATTCTGAACTTGTGTTGGTCCCAATGCTTGGTATCCAGCTGTGTGTAACTTTTGGAATGGTAATGTGTATCTTGTGCCTTTGAATGTTGGATGTATTTAACTTTGTTTGTATAGTGGCTCACAGATACTTGGGACTTGGACTTTTCAGCAATGCTGAACTGTTGGGACTTTGGCAACTCTCAGAGATGGACTAAATTTTTTTTTTTTTTTTTCCATAAAGCTTGTCCCATGACTGCATGAGTCTTTGGGGGTCCAGTGGTGGAATGTTATGGTTTGTGTATAGGTGTCCCCGCAAAGCCTCATGCAGTCATGGGGCAACTTCTGGAATTTGTAATTGATTATTGTGGTAATAAGTGCTGCACCTCCCATGGGGCAGGTAATTTGCATTTCAATGTAAGAAAGGAAGAGAAGTTAGCTGTTTGAGCTGCTACCTCTCTCCTTGATCTCTTGCTTTTAGCTGCTGCCATGAAAGGTTGCCCTCTGCCATGTGCCTCTCGGCCTTGGAGCCAGTTGAATATGGAATGAAACCTCCAGTAATGGAGCTAAATAAACCTTTCCTTCCCTCAGTTTAAGTGTTGGGTATTTGTCCCAGCAATAAGAGAAGAGCAACTAAGACAAAGGTTTCCAGCACAGCATGGATTGCAGGACAGTGACATCTAAGTGAGCTTCTCAGTAAAGGTTCAGGTACAGAGTTCTGCAGTTCTAGGCTCAGAGTAGAGGTCTCAAATAGAGCTGTGGTAGCAAAAAAGTGAGTGACATCATTAGGAGGTGAGTGCTAACGGCTGGCTTGGTGGCCAGTGCCAAAGCTGAGCACACTCTGGAAGAAGAGAGGAGCTGCTGGAGTGTCAGGGAAAAGAAAATCATTGCACCAGAACTCCAAAGTCATGAAGGAGTGGGTACTCAGATCATGTGCTACAGGAAGTCAAGGTCGGGTGGAGCCCAAGAGGTCTCTTCTTTCAGGACTGGTAATCATAGCTGACCTCCTAGAGAAAAGCTGGGACAGAAGCCAAAGTCCTGGGAGCCAAACAGTTAAGTGGGTGGCAAGGATGAGTGGGACAGGTGTGGATCACAGTTCAAGAAGCCTGCCTGTGAGGGGAGCATAGCTCACACAGCCATGAAGAGGACACGTTCTGTGGATTGAGTGGCTGTCTCTGGGTTTTTGAGGATAGCGCATCCAGTACACTCATGGACATGTTTCAAGCCCAGTATATTCTTGGGATTTATCATGCTCTAGGGCAAAAGTTTAAGAACTGCCTTTGGAGGAGAAAGGTGCATTTCTTTCCTGGGTAGAGGGAAAGTGGTGGATGAGGTGAGAAGTAAAGAAAAAGAATGGCTACTTTTAAAAGGGATATAGTGGAGGGTTTTCTTTTTTTCAACAAGAATCTGGGAAAAAAAATCAAGCACTGAGGACCCTGGGAAGAAATGTCACAGATCTCTGTCCAGAGTGAATGTCCCTCAGCCAGTCATTAAAAATACCCTGGCTGTAGTCCTGCCCTTTCCATGGGAGCTGAGAACCAAATGGCTGTTTTTACCCACTGTCCCTGATATCATCTGGCAATATGTCAAACTATTCAACAGCTGTGGGTCTGCTCCTGAAACCGGAGAGCTGACGTTTATCTCTGGTAATCTCCTGTCACTTTTGGCTGCTCTCAGATTGGGCCTGAGCTATGTATAGCTGCACTTTGGGCACGTGACATGTCCACAGTGTCTACGGAAGGGGATGGTGTGGGAAGGGAAGAGCTATTTCATGAGAATCAAATAAATGCGAGCACCTCTTAGGGCTGGGACAAGTAGGCTTTGAGAGAGCATTGTGGGCGAGGGATTATCGGTTATTTTAATTGGCATTTTTGGGTCTGCTACCTTGGTCAGTGCCAAGAAGACACCCAAGGGCTGAAGCTCTGCACTACCTGCTCCCGGCAGAGAATCCAGAAGTAAGAACAACAGAAATAGCACTTAGTGGGGGTTGCTACGGTAGGTACTGCTCCAACTACCCTACATCAATCTTTGAATTTTCACAACATTCTCCGAAGTGCATGTTTGAGGCTGAGCAATGGAGCCACACAAAGATGAACCAACTGCCCCAAAGCCAAGCAGAGCTAGGCCGCCTTGCCATGGTTCCAGCCCTGACCTTAAAGCTCTGCTGCATTGCTCTACTCTCGCCAATAGTCTCAGAGGCCCAGTGGCCTCAAATCCTGGCTCTTCTGCCTACCAGCTGTGAGGCTGATCAGGCAGAGACAGAGACAGAGACAGAGACAGAGACGGAGACGGAGACGGAGACGGAGGTGGAGACAGAGACAGAGACAGAGGCAGAGACAGAGGCAGAGACAGAGGCAGAGGCAGAGACAGAGACAGAGGCAGAGACAGAGGCAGAGGCAGAGGCAGAGACAGAGGCAGAGACAGAGACAGAGGCAGAGGCAGACAGAAAGAGGCTATGAGAACTCTTGGGGGAATCACGTGTATGGAGGTGCTTGGTGGATATTTATGCCCTGAGAGTTCACTGCACAGAAACCCCCATCATGCCAAGTCCACAGATGCCTGACGTGAGTGGGCATCAGCATGTCCTGGGATGAAGAGCAGTGACAACAGGGCCTATCTTAGCGTTCCTGAATCTGCAGTTCTGGGAGGGAGTGAACGAGTTTGCCTTTCCAACAGAGCCTCAGAGGTGTGCTGCCACTGGCCCTGGGCCTATAGACGAAGAACGTGTGGGCTCTGTTGTGCAGCAACCTCTTACTGTACAGAACGCTGTCATGCTCACACCGACAGGGTGAGGCTGTGCCTGGAGACCAGTGTTTTTAGGTTGCTTTTTCATTTTATATTTTCAAGATCATTGCATGAGATTTTTTAAAATTTGGAGTTGATCTTTAGCACCACAGAAAATAAAAAATAAAAATGATCATAGTTTGGGCAGAAGGGTATAGTTCAGTGATAGAACTCTTGGTACACCTGGGCAAGGCTCTGAGTAATCTGTCCTGCAGGGCAATAAGTAAGTAAGTAAGTAAGTAAGTAAGTAAGTAAGTAAGTAAGTAAATAAATAAATAAATAAATAAACAAACTAAACAAATAAGGATAAAAAAATGGAATCAACTGACCTGTGGCTAGGCTGCACCCTTCTCTAATTCTTCTCAGCAGAGTCTGTGTCTAAGCTTGAGAGAAAGGTGTGGTAGCCCGAGCCCCAGTGTGCTCCAGCAGCACCTCTACAGCTTTCCCTGGGAACAAGCCTCAGAGCTCCAGGACCTTTCTAGGGCCAGAGATTTTACTGCTTTTTAAAATAATAATACAGGGTGGCCTTTTCATTTATTAAAAGGGTAGCAGGGAGGGCCTCATCCTGCCGAGAGCCCTTTTAACTGCAAAACAATGACTGGGTGAAAAGATCTCTAATTTCCTTCCCCTGCAGTCCTCAGCACACAGCAGACCACTCTGCTGAACTTCATGAAATGCTAGTACTTATTGTCATGGCATCAACTAATGACAACAAATGCCATGGAAAACTAACTTGCACAGAAAGGAGGAGGTCTCTGGTGCTTTCATCGCCTGAGCTCAAGTATACCCCTTTTGGGGCACCAAGTGGATACAGGTCATTTCACAATGTCATGTGACATTCTCTTCACAAGCTGCCCTAAGAGGAAGGGGCAGGTTTATACTTGACAAAACAGCACCAAGCCTTAGGTGTGAAATGACCTGCACACTGCCAGGGTAGTGTAGGGTTCCCTACACTGCCAGACATTGTTACTGACTGTCATTTATGTGCTGGGTTCACTTCTTCCTGAGTCCCAAGAATGCTCTTGCTGCCTTTGTCGGCAATCTGGGGCTGTTCCCAGGCAGACAAATGCACAGCAGCACGAGGTGCAGCAGGTGAGCATGCAAGGGCGACCTGTTGGCTCACCCAGCTGGCCAGAAGCAGCAGATGGGAAGGAGAGGCCCACTTGGCCTGGGGCACAGGCAGCAGGAGGGGGCTCCTGGAGCCAGGCTCTGTGGGCACTGGGGCAGCTCTAGGCTGCCCAGCCCACCACATGGCAAGATGGCATGCTGGCCACAATCCTGCATGACTGCCCAAAGAGAAGCATCTTCTTTGGATGATTTGGTTCCACTGCATCCAGTTTATAAACTAGGGAAGTCTTGAGGCTCCTGTAAATGTGCTCTGTTCTTTTTTTTTTTTTTTTTTTTTTTGGGACCGGGGTTCGAACTCACGACCTTGCACTTGCCCATCAGGCACTTGTGCCTCGGAGCTATCTCCCCAGCCCCGTGCTCTGTTCTTCAGGGCCTGGCCTTCTCAATGGAATAATCTGACAGCCACACAAAAATATTCTGTGCCAACCAGCAAATTGTGAGAATAAGGCTGTTGGTTTTGAAGGGCAGTCTTGTGATTCTGAAAATAATTTTCTTTCTTTTTGGTGTTACCAAGAATAGAACCCAGTGCTTTCACACTGAGGTACATGTCCAATCTTTTTTTTTGTTGTTCTGAGACAGGGTCTTGCTAAGTCACCAAGTTGCCCAAACTGGGCTTGAATTTGTGATCTTCCTTCTTCAACCTCCCAGAATCCTAGAATTATCAGTGTGTACCCAGATTCATCTTATTTTATAATATTCCTTGTTACATTTCCATGACAGTAGCTTTCATGTAGCTTGAAATGTATAACTTTGGAAGGAGCTCTACCCCAGTAATATAGCCACAAGGTATGCTGTTTTAGCTTGAGAATTGAGGGCTCTTGGGGATAGGGGTAATGAAACAAAGGTTATCCCATTCTAAAATTTAAATAAACTGTATTTTCCATTTTATACTCATTATTTCATTATTAATTTTGTAAACGGAAGGAAGAATTTAACTACAATCAGCTCAAACTGCACTATTAACACTCCTTCCTCTTTTGCCATCTCACTCCATGCATTAGTTGTATTACTGAGAAGCACTCAGCAAATGCTTGTCCAGTATTTCTAGGACTCTGGGGCTTCACCAGCACTACAGTTTATGAGTGTGCATCTCTTGGGACAGCTTGGGCACCATATGAGGATTCATTCTCAAAGCCAAACCAAAATAAGCCTGACCTCATCTGATTTTTCAGAGTGTAGCAGGTGCAAGTTTGGTGAGAGCCATCTTTGGGCAGTGAACTGTTGGAAAAAAAAAATACCCCCATCCTGTGTGCACTGCTGTTCTCTACCCTGGATTCCCACATCCCTCCATCTGTGGAGCTACGTGACTCCAGACATTTCATTTTGCCTCAGGGTTTGGAAAAACAATTACTAGGATATTTGCCAGTGCTAAGTAGGTTTAGAATGCAGGCTCAACCATATGGCTGCTGAAGGTACTTGGATGGATGGATAGATAGATAGATAGATAGATAGATAGATAGGTAGATAGATGATAAAACCCTCCTTCTGTTAAGAGTTTATATTTTTAGGGCATGTCAGAAAATGTGTGATATGTCACCCAAGTACTACTGAGAAAAATAGAGCAAGAAAAGTCATCTTGGGGAATATGACTCATCCAGGTGATCAGAAGGGAAACATCTTTGACAAAATGACGTAAGCGTAGACCTAAAGAAAGTGACAGGTTATTGTCCATAACAGAGAAATATCTTGGATATTAAGGGCCATGCCATCTGCATCTTTGTAAATAAGATAAATATTTGATGAATGAGGGATAGACAGACAGACAGACAGACAAACGATAGACAGACAGATAGAAATGGAGTTAGGCTTAGTTTCATGGCTTAAAAACTCAGCTTACCCATGATCATAGTCAGTGTTGTTGTTTGGATCTGGAGTGAAGCCTGAGGCCTGCTCACCAGCCTAATCCACTGTGGAGAAGAGGCCTAGTGGAAGAAGGTGAGACCACTGGGACACAGAGGGACTTCAGCCCTGTCCCTCCCTCCTTGCTACCTGGCCATCTGGATGTGGGCACTCACATTTGCCCCATGATGCTCTGCTTCACTACAGGTCTATGGTGTCTGGACCAAGAGACCAGGAAATGAAAACATTGCAGCTGTGAGAGAAAATAAAACTCTCCTTCTGTTAGGTTGGTTTGCTCATTGTTCTGGCCACAGAAAGCTTGATTGACATATTCCTCTCTCACAAGGCTTAAGAGAGGGTGACACACCCATTCTCTGAATCTGAGGAAATCAATGTGTTTTTATTCTACTCAGTATTTTTTAAATTTTAAGTTAATTTTTAAAAGGTGTCAAGAGAAACATGTTTCCAATATAGGCCATGCATCTATAATCCCTAGCTTTTTTCTTCTCCCGCTCTATCCATCCATTCGTCTGTCCATACATCCATAACTTGCCAAATTTCAAGTAAGGGCTAAGTATTAACCTATTTAATCATACCAGTCACTTCGGAACCACACATACTTGGATCAACTGTACAATTTAGCGTTGCTAATTGCGGCTAAAAATATAAACACTTGTAGTCTTATAAATCGGCACTTCTCACAAACGTGATGCTTTCTCTTTCAGCTGTTCCTTGGTGTAGTAGAAAGAGCATGCCCATGACAACAGTCATTGGTTCAAAACTTGATTCATGCATTCTATTTTGATAGCTTCATGAATTGGAGCGATTTTTACTTAACTCTCTAGTTCATTTCTCTGTAACATGATAGCATGTTGTAAGAATTAATAAAATATCATTGTAAAACAGCTGTATTGAGCTTAGTTTTTAAGTTCATAATAAGTTCTATTTCTTCTTCTTACCCTGAGTTCATTCAACAAATACTGTTGAATATAGAGCTTACTCCAGACGTGAGGGTACAGCAGTGAATATAACAAATTCCTGCCTTTGCAGAGTCTATATTTTTAGGGCATGTCAGAAAATGTGTGATATCTCACCCAAGTACTACTGAGAACAATAGTCTTGGGGAATATGACTAGTACAGGTGATCTGAGGGGTAACATCTCTGACAAAATGACATAAGTGTAGACGTAAAGAAAGTGGCAGATCATTGTCCATAACAGAGAAACATCTTGGATATTAAGGGCCATGGCATCTGCATCTGTATAAACATGACAAATATTTGATGAATGAGTGAAAGGATGAATATACCTCTTGTGGCATTGTCGTAGTTACTTTTTGCTCGTTGCTGGAACAAATACCCAACACTTAAAATGAAGGAAGGAAAGGTTTATTTAGCTCACAGTTTGTGGAGGTTTCAGTCCATATTCGGCTGGCCCAAGGCTGAGTGGAACAGAGCAGAGAGCATCCAGTTCATGGTGGTGGCGGAACAGCAACAAAATGGTGGCAGAGGTAGCCAACCAACACGGCAGCAGAGCAACAGCAATAGCTAGAGCTCCAGTCTGTCTGTCTCTCTTTATATTACATTCAGGCTCTCCGCCTTAGCTCCCGCCCTAAGCTACACCCATAATCCCAGAAGTACTAAAACCTATAATCCCAGGGATCATGGATTAAATCTCAAACTCTAGAATTCCCCGCCCAATGACTCCGTGAGGCTTTGGGGGGACAACTAGACATAAACCATAACAGGCATTCACAAGACTTAGCTTTAGGTTGTAGGACACTTACTGGTCTTTCTGAGAAGCTCTTCCCCTTAACCATCATAACATCTTAGTATCTTACTTCCAAGGTCCAAGGTTCTTGGACTTGCTTGGAGAAATGGATGATGTGACCCAGTAACAAAACAGATATGTGTCACCCCTTCCTCCAGGTAATTCTCTGACCTGTCCCAGAGAAACTCAGAAGGAGATCTTTGGGTATGATCTTAGAAACACAGATAACTCAGTAGGAAAGAACTGAGAGAGGGGAAGACTTCTCTAGTGTTTGGAACGGTCATTTCCAAAGAGATCCCAAGTATGATTTTTTGGTTGTGTGAGAAAAGGCCAGCAGAAGAACCCTCAGAGTCTTGGTCAAGTCCTAGAATGGGCTGAGGTCTCTGCACCCACAACTTTACAGATTTCCAAATCAAAGGCACACTGACAAATCCAGTGTCACTCAGGAGAAGCCAAAGTCTAAAGGTCAATATGGCACAAGGATCCGGTCATCTGGATCATTTGTCAACCCAGAATACCCATGCCGCCTTTGCCAAGTGTGGTGCATCTACACATAGCCCTGGAAACCCATTTGCATGTGAACTCTGATTCAAGGATGTGACCTGAAATTCTTCATTTCTGCCACACTCCTAGGCAGTGCCATTGTCATTGCTTTGGGGCCTACACATTGAGCATTAATGCTCAACCTGTCTTCAAACTTGGATGCACAATAGAATTATCCAGAAAACTTTTACAATCTGTAGTACCTGAACATTATGCCTTACCAAATGACTAATTAAAGCAGTCTAGGAAGGGGTAAGACCCATGCATTGATAGGTTTTTACTCTATATAGTCAAAGTCAAGAACTGCCCCAACCAGGTAAGAACATGTTTAAATTTAAGTGAAAGGAGCTCATGTTTAATAAGCACTAGTGATATTTTAGGCACACAGATGAACATTCTATGCAGATGGATTTCCTCAGCAGCATGTGAGACAACAAAAATAATAACATCTGACTTTTGTCTTGTGGATATTTTTTTTGGTGTGTGTGTGGGACTGGGATTTGAACTATGACCTTGCACTTGCCAGGGAGGCACTTGTGCCATGGAGCTATCTTCCCAGCCCCAAAGCCTGCTAAGCCTTTTTTTTTTTTTTTTTTTCTCCAGTAATGGGGATTGAACGCAGGACCTTGCGCTTGCCAGATAAGTGCTTATTCTACTAAGCTATGTCCCCAGCCCAACACCTGATTTTTGTGTAATTGTTAATAACCTTATATAAAACTTTAATTCATTTACTTTCATTTGATTTTCTTCAGTCATTGGCATGGAAACTAGATCACTGATTTTATAATAAGTGTAGGCGAGGTAAATCTCTGTGGCTTTCCTTGGATCAAAGGGTGAATAAATAGGAGAGACCTCGGGCATCTAAATTTCCAATTGTCTGCTTTCCCCAAACACAGCAACAATGATCATGTTCTTAAAGTGCACTTGGGGGTCCTATTAATGATTCAGGGCATAATGTGAGGTGTGAAGGGGCTGCAGTCCCTCCAGGCTAACAGTGGCTTTTCCCTATAGACACACGAGTTAGGGACTAAGACCTGCACAAAGATGGAAGATTAGCTGCTGAGGCCTGGCAGATTGAGAGCAGTGACATCAAGAGACCAACCTGACAGCTGCAGAAGCCAGAGGCTTCGCAGGATTCTCATTCTGGCTTTTGCTGTGGAACACGGAACCACCCTCCTCCTCTCCGAAGCGCCTCATGGGCAAGCATCATTTTGGAATCATCATCTAAAATACTGGAAAGTAGCCTGCATCCCAGAACTGAGGAATTAATCACAATAGCAACTCTTCTTGATATGGTTAGAATATTGCCAGTGACTCTTAAGTAGTGGCCCTGCCATCTACTATCCAAGAAAGCTTGGGCAAAAGATGCTAGGCAGGTGCTACTTTGATGGGAGCCGAATATCCCCCCATTTCTCAGTGCGAGCTAAAAGGAGCCCTTCTGAAACAGAAAACCAGGTATCCCTGCAGCGGGCTCAAACCTTGAGCTCTAACTGATGTAGCACTAAAGAAAAAGCTGGTCGACCTGGCACTCCACCAAATTCATGGCTATGTCTGTGCCCAGGCCCAGGTTGCCTGCCATTCTGAGGGACGCAGTTCACTTTAAACAAATGAACCCATTCACCTGTTCATGATGTGGAGAGCACAGAACATTGGTCCTCCACACTCACTCACTCCTTCACTTAATCGTGCTAAGATCATTGTGTATCTGAAGAAAGTAACGAATATGTTACAAATTCATTTAGGTCTTCCCTCAATCCAAAAAACGTTTTAGAAGTTGGTAAGCTTACCGAGTCCCTACCTTCCACTCCTACCTCAAACACGCATACTCCATCAATAGTACCAGCTTCCAATTTGAAATGTGTGACTAGGAAATCAAAGGTACCTAGAGACCCTAAAGCTCCCAAGTCCACACTTCTCCTTTTCTTCTGGAGAAGGTATAAGTAGCCATCAAGTATTTCTGTTTTGGTGGGAAACTAATGAGGAAGGAGTATCTGTCCATTCTATTTCCTCTCTCCTCACAGTGCCATGGTATAGAGAAAGAGCATAGGCTTTTGGAGTGAGGGAGAAGATCTCAGTGAACTAGAAAGGGAAGAGAGGAGCACATGATCCCCTCTTGTTTGGCAGATGGTGATGCCATTCTGGATGGCTTAAGAACTCACCCTAAGGTTGCAACGTTGCTCATGCATGGCCAGCGGGGATTCCACTGACATTTTCTCATACCTAGTCCCTTCACACAAGGGTACTGTTGTCTTCCAAGTAGTTTCTCCATCATCCTTGCTCAGTGTGAACTTGATTCAGATTTTGAGGCTATTGTTATTTTGCTTCTGCATTATCAAGTTTGCTTTGAATTTGGGTTCCTCTCCTGGGCACACAACTCAGGAGAACTCCCACACATACCTCCGTGGGCAGATATAGTAGGTTAGTAGGAGGTGGGAGGATAGTGAGAAGACAACTGAAAGTGCCTCTCCCGGGGCAGGAGACAGAACTGTGACTGAGAACCCGAAGGGGCCGAGCTTACCAAAAGGTGTCCACAAGCTTATTGAACATATTCAACACAGGCTCAGCAGGTCCTTGGAGATCACGGGGAACGCTACTCATGGGACCATCCCGGATCTTTGAGCAGGGTCAAGCCACCGCTCCTCTCCAGGGCTCAGCCTGCTGAGCATGGGCAAGATGGCACCACATTCCCACTGATGGAGTTGGGCCGGGCTAGGTTTAATTCTAACAGAAAAGAGCTGGCGCCAGGTGAGCAGGTGCTGCGCTGTTACACCACAACTTCACTCAGTCCCCAGGACGCAATTACACCCATTTTTCGATGAGGATCTGAGTCCAGGGGTTTCTTCCTGGGAAGCAAGGGCAAGGCTATCTGATTGGGAAGCCTAGGTCAGAGCACCGCAGCTCTCAAGCATTTCATCATAAGAGAAATCTGGGCATGTGGGAGCCCCCCCCCCCAGCACCATCCACAGAGCACAGAGGGAACAACAGCTTGCACAGCAGTTTGAAGGAGAAAGGAGTGCGAAGCACAGGTGCTTCTCCATTGAGCCTCTGGGGTAGTTGGAACGTAAGAGAAGATGATGAGGTAAGAGAGATTTTCTAAAGCACAAGAGCTCTCTTTAAGGTCAAGTGGTGCTTTCTGAGCTGCTTTTTAAATTATCAAAGTCATTTTAATGTATTGCAATGGTTTTGCCAGATTTTAGATTTTATTGTAATTTTTTTTTTTTTTTTTCAGATTTAAATCCACACAGGTTGGAGTACAGCCTAGTTGCTTGGGTTTTGGGTCTGTGCTGACAGTAAACTGGTCAACTCTCAAGGAGCTTTTTCTTCAGCTCATGTCCAGGCCGGGCCTGAGGCCTGAGGTGGAGTTCTGGTGCCATATAGGACTTCTGGCAGCCCAGGAGCTCCTGAAGTGTACGTGAGCCCAGCTGTCTAGGAGGAGCTGTTGGGAGCAGTTCTCTGGCACTCACCAAGGATCTGACATGGTCCCAGTGCCAGGTGACCCATAGGCAGGTCACACAATGCAGATAAAATAAGAAATGACTTCAGCGTTTGCCCTAAGCTCACATGAAGAACATTCTGAGGGAACAAAAATCCCTGCTAAGGGCTGGGGAGATAGCTCACTGGAATAAGTGCTTGCCTGGAAAGTGCAAGGGCCTGCATTCAATCCCCAGTTCTGGAAAACAAACAAACAAACAAAAAACAAACAAACAAACAAACAAACAAAAAAACCCCAAAAAAACCCAAAACCCTGCTTATGAATATGCAGCTCAGAGACCAAATACCTACATTCTAATTCTCTAGAGAAAGCACATCACAGGTGACAAAAACCATTTAAGGGTACTCTCCCTGTAACCCAGAAAGATAGGCAAGGTCAAAAAATGGACTTCTTCAGGCTCAAAAGGAGACCAGATGGGGGAACAAACAGTGCTAAACTCACACCCTGAATAGAACCCACTAATAACTGAGGAGTGTTCCACCCATAGTTGTAACATTTGAACATTTGCTCAGGAGGGAAAATAAAATAAAACAGGTAGGACAAGTGTCTTAAAGAACGAAGAAGAAAGTGATGCGGAAGACTTTACTCCCCTGTGCAGCGTCCAATTCCTCCCATCTCAGGCCTCTGACCCTGCACCTCCTTGTTCCTTGGCTTGGCAGCAAGAATAGCTTCAGTTGACATGAGGCTAGGTCGCAGCAGACATTCATATTTATACCCGTGCCCTGTGCCCTTGTTCCTACATCCCAGCCCTGGCCAAAGGCACAGCGCCCCCTCGCGGCCAGGCAGGAACTCACTCACCTCCAGCACAATCTCTTTCATCTGGAACTGCTTCTGGGCAACCTTATCTGAAGACACTGGTTCATGGTAGTAGAGGCAGAGCAAATCATATTTCTTGGAAAGCTGCTTGAAGTTCTTCTCAGAAAGACTCACCACTCGGTCCTTCCCATCATACGTGGGGAAATTCAGGCCTTCTTCTGCCCTGCAAGAGGACAGCAAATAGACCCCCAAGACGAGCAGGTGAGTTCTCTTCATTTGGGAAAAAGTTCTTTCTCTCTCACTCTTGTTCCTCAAAACAGCATGAGCAGGAGAGAGAATGGAAAACTCTTAGCGAGTTTGTTCAGCCAAGTAAGGAGAGAGAATCTGATCTGCCCTTCCCACTTTGAGTCCTGCAAGCCGTGTAATCTTAGGCTCAGGACACAGTGGAGATTCAGGCAGACATGCGCAGAGTGAGAGCCAGGCGGAGGCTGGTGGCCCAGCCCCAGATACCTTACATAGCTCTCTGCCCAGCCTCTGGCTCTTTAGGAGCTCCATTTTTAGGATGCAGTTGTTTCAGGCTAAAAATAAATCATGCAACAAATAAAAAAAGTTAGATATGACACCATTGAGGGATTCACTGATGCAGTGTGTCAGATCAGCGAGGAGGCAGCAGGCAGGAGGGAAAAGGGAGGCTGCACACACGTGAACTAAGGGGGCTTTGAAGGACCAAAAAGGAGAGCAACTCAAGAGGAAGGAGTTAAAAATGAGAAGGGAGAGAAATAAGGGAGAATGGCTCCAATAGGAGAATGGAGAAGCTACAACATGCAAAATGCCCCACAGCCATTATTGCATTGCTAAACTGTCCCAGGGAAATATGGTAGCCTTTCCATCCCTTGCTATGTTATTGTCGCTGAAACCTGAGAGCAAAATGGGCCTGAAGGTGCAAGCATGTTCTACACCTGCCTTGCCAGTTCTTCTTGGAAACCCAGCTTGGCTGCGCTGGTGCCAACCCTGGGTGGCCAGCCACTGGGTGAGGGACTCATAATGTCCTTTCCCACCAGCCCTGTATGCAAAGGGATCTGGGATTCCAGCCTGCACTGGGCTAGAGTTTCCTTTTCACTGCCTCTGCCCACAGCTGAGCAAAGCCAATGCCACAAGAAACCACCCTCATGGTAAAATTAAATAAAATGTTTCACCAGTCTCTCTTAGAAGCCTTCTTAGATTTCCTACCTTCTGCCCTGCCGTTTCTTTTCTTTTTCTTTACATTAACTTTAAGTGTACAATTTTGTCCCTTTCTTCTTCACCAGAGAGAGACTGGTTTGGGGATCTCAAAGGTGGGTGAGTCAGAATTTAAATCTGCAGTCTGCCAAAGTCCGTGGCAGATGGGTCTTGGAGGATTAGTAGCCATCCGAGGTTCTCAGCTCCCCCAATATAAAGAAAACTCTGTCGATTTAATGTTCAGTCTCACACTGAGTTGGGCTGGTGACTTGGATGTCCCAGAAGCCAAGCCTGGGAATCCCCTCACTGATCACCTGGAAGCATTTGTTCTATCCCGTAGTAGAGCTTCCACATTTCCTAAAAAGGGAGCCAAGAATAACTGTCCTCAGTCATGCTTTGCTTTCCAGTTGTGGAAAGCACGTATGTGATGTCTCTATTTCCTTTACAAAATGCAGATAAAATAAGAAATGACTTCAGCATTTGCCCTAAGCTGTAGGGGGCAAGGGCCCTTCTGAGGAAAACAATGTATGTCCTATCTCCTTGAGTTCAGCTTCCCTTTATCTAAAATTTGTTGCGCTTTTCTTAATGTGTTTTTCCCTATAGCTCAGAAAAATTAAGTGATACTTAAAGTCTTTGTCTTTGAATTTCCCAGTGACTTAATCTGACAAAACCACCAGGCTGGGGAGGATTTTAGTTTAGCTCTCAGGCCTGGTGCCGACCCAGAGCCCCACTGTGGAAAGTTCTGTCCCAGACCATGGACTCTGGAACTCGAAACAGCCCTGTCTCCAGCCCTGGACACAGGACACACATCCACTGTGTATCAGCTGCCATGCAGTCGGGTCTCCATGCACCCCTTGTGACTAAGCATCTCCCCCACGGTCCCTCGCCTAGAAAGAGGCAGGTTTTCATAGTTTGCATTATGTCCCAGCCTTATTTCCGGCCTTGCCTTTATTCTCCTGTTTGTTTTCCTTTACCATATTACTCACCAATTTTCTTTTTGTAAACAAGGGATGCGCCTCCCATTTCTCCGTCATCCTCCCATTCTGCAAACCAGCCATTCCATTCTTGTGTGTCACCACCTAGTCCAGGTGGTCCAGCTGAAGGTGTAAGCATTTGTGTGCCAACTCCAAACAGGCACTTTGTGTTTTGTTTTTGTGTGTCTGGCCAAGCCTGAGCTAAACAAAATAAATAAATCAATACAAGTAAAAGTTAATTCTTATCACAATATATGCCATAGGCCCTTATTTTCCTAACGACCCCCATTCATGCTGTAAGTGGGCATCATCTAGAATCCTTTCGCCTGACCTTGGCCCTTAAGTGTGTTTATTCTTAACAGGTGGCAGGATTATTTTACATACATTGCCTATTTTGCAGATAAATCAGCACTCGAAACTCTGATCTTTACTTGTCAATTAAACAAATTCTTATGGCGCATCTGCTCTGTACCAGGCTGTTGTGGACGCCTGAAAACCTGAACCCAAGGCTCTATGTCCAAAGGAGAAGCAAACACTAACCAGAAACAAATCATGCCTGCCCTGTGTGCAGGCACGTGTGTGCATGCGTGTGCACGTGTGTGGGCGTGTACAGGCAATATGATGCCCAGAAGAGGCCCAAATGCTGTAAAACACGGGAAAGGGGAGGGAAAGAGGTGTTGGGCGACGTGAGCCACGTGGTCCAGGAAATCCTAGCTGAGGAGCGAACAGGAAGCTGAAGGCTAGGAAAAAGTAGCGCCCCTGGGAGAAGCGGTCCCAGCTCTGGAAACCCCTGGCAACGCACTGCTCTAGGGACAGCCAAGGCTCTATTTCAGCATTCATTTTTTCCTTCAGATCATTTTAGTTTTAATAAAACCTGGTGTCCAACACCCGGGAGCGAGTTCACCCATTGACACCACTGCCTCGATCCAGCCGCAAGGGGCTACGCTACGTGTAGTTCCACCAGGTCCAAGGCCGAGCGCGCTCCGCAGAGGGCCTCGGGGCCTGAGGCCCGGTTCCTCCCCGCCGCCTTCCCCGGCTCAGGGGCTCCACCCAGTGGGCGCACGGAGCACCGCGGCGTTTTTGTTCTACGATCGGGAAGAAGAGCCTGAGCGAGTCTCCTGAGCCCGCTCCGGTATCCCCGGAGCCTTCCTGGAGCCTTCCTGGAGCCTTCCCGCCGCTGCAGCTCCAGGAGGCGACCACGCAGAAGCAAAAAGAAGAACCCCAGTCTCCGTGCCCAGCAAGCTCCCAGGCTAATGTCCCTGCCTGGGGGCCACACACTGCAACTTTGGGGGCTTCCGGTCCCTTAGCAAGGCCTGCACCTCGCTCCTCAGAGCAGAAAGCCTCTGTTCACAGCCTACGTAGTGACCAGCCTGCAGCCCGCAGCAGTATTCAGGAAATATTTATGACACAAATTTGTAGCTTTGCTTGTGCTAGGTCATTTTTTTTTTTTCCTTCCTGGGAAACCCAGCAAGGCTGCTGCTTTGGTATCCCCATTTAACAGATGGACAAAATGAGTCATGGAGAGGTTAAGAACGTTGCCTGAGGTCTTTAGGGCCCCAAGGGAAGACACTGCGGAGCTCAGAGTTTGAAGCAGCAGTGGGCGAGCTCCTGGGTCTGTTCCCCACCACCAGCAAGCTCCAGCTCCAGAGCAGGAAAGGGACTTGATCACCCCGAACAAGCCAGGGAACATGGCAGAGCAGGGCAGACTGCCCCTGGGGAGAGGGCTCTGCTTTTTACCCATCCCAATAACCTCCAGGGTTTTCTGTGCCTGCCCCAGGGAGAGAGAAACTCATGTTCTCACAGCTCGCTCTGGGTCACCACTATGCTTTCAGCACCATCTCCACCCCACCTTTTCGTTTTGCGGGTGAGGAAACTGCAGTTCTTCGGGATCAAGCTGTTCAGCCACAGCTGGCAGGTGTTAGCGACGAGATTTGGACCCGGGTGTGTTGGGCTTGATCTGAGCGCAGCCTGCTTTATCCTGCCTTGTTCCAAGAAAAACCAAAAAAGGAAAAATCTAGGATACATGAAGTTATAGGACAAGAAATTACAGAAAGCCTCCTATTTTCATAGGAGAAATAGAGGGAGGGAGGGAGGAGGAGAAAGGAGGAAGGGAAGGAAGGAAGAAGGAAAATAGAAATAGCTGCAAATAAGTGGTAGACCAGAGCAGATTATCCTGGAGCTAGAGAGAAATAAAGACTTCTGGAGAGCAGCCGTGGAACAGGAAAATAAGAGAGAAAAGCCAAGAGATGGAGGGGAAGGAGGAGGGGGAGGCAAGGGTGAGGAGGAGACTGAGAATTAAGGTATGTGCCCAAGCCATGGTAAACACATTCATTATATATGCAAACATAATTAAAAAATTAAAATGTCTTCACATAGAGGACATGGTAGTGGCCGGCAGAGTAATGCTCACACCCTCTCCTAAAGGTCTCACATTCAAATCCCGGAACATGCAAATCTCTTCTCTTGCATAGACAGAGAGAACTAACAGGTGTCAGCATCAGGGGTTGGGGAGGTGGGGAGATCAGCCTGGGTTAGCCTAGTGAGCCCAAGGTCATCACAGGGTGGTGAAGGCTCTGGGAGGGGCAGGGTGCGGAAGGATGATAGACCAGAAGCAGCGAGGAACTGTCACAGCGTGCAGGGGAAGGAAAGGCCAACCCAAGATGACCCAGGGCCTGGAGGTTGGGTGGCGGGGTGGGGGAGTGCAGCCCTTCCCCCACCCCGAATTTCAGCAGAAGTGTCTTAGCTGTGCAGTCCTGCCCATGTGTTGTTTCGGTCACTACCTGTAGGAAGTGGTTGCAAAGCAATGGGGAGAGGGTGGGACAGTGAGCTGAGTTCTGCGAGGAAGAGAACTTCCTGTCCTGCTCTCGATTGTTTCCCCTGTAAAACCACCCGGCACTGCTATCCAGTGAGTGTATGAGAGGAGAGTCCTTCGCAGTGCAGAGGCCAGCCGTTCGCACCCACGCTCCCTGGGTCCCTCCCGTGGTGGCGTCTTCCGCCCACCTCAGCAGGCCATGAGCGGCTTAGACCCTGGTCCCGAGGTCCCCTTTTCTTTTACAGCGATATGCAATCTCTTAACATTGCCCCTTAGGACCTAAAGAAAAAAGTTGTCTTTCTTGCATAATTAGGAGAAAATGATTTTCAAATGTTTTAGATTGATATTACTCCAGACAAATATTATAATATTTGTTCTAATATTATTCCAAATAATACTCACTGTATGTGGAATAAAGATAAATTTCAATAAATGATTCATTCTGGTTAAAGTAATTAAAATAATTAGGTAAGAGAAAGAAGTCAACAAATGATTAAATAGCATATTGAATTTAATCATTGAATTAAATCATTCAGTTTAATACACTGAAACACACATGTTATCTATGAAATAAAGATTCTGTGTTTTAAAAATATTTTTTCAGGGTTGGAAGATAGCTTGGTGATTTAAGTACCTGCCTGGCAAGCACAAAGACCTGAGTTCTGTCCCTGGTACCAAATGATGTACAAGCTCCAGAACCAGGTGTGGTAGTACATGTCTGTAATTCCAGCACTAAGGAGGCTGAGACAGGAGGACTACTACAAGTCTGAACTGTGTAGCAAGACCCTGTATCAAATAATTAAATTGTTTTATTTATTTTTATAAGAGCACAAATGCACTTTTATTTTGCATTAGTTTAAGTTCTTCATGTGGATTCATATCATGTGGATTCGGTGTCTGATGGCCTTAGCAGGAAGGTTGCTTTGGAACTTGGCATGAACCATGACGCTGTTTCCGTGGGCCCGAGTGACATTTCCCCAGATCACTCTGGTTTTGTATGGTTTGCCACCTGGAGTTACTGTGGTGTTTTTGCTTTGTACACATAAGCACATCTCTTGTCCAAGTAGAATTCAGTTTCATCCCGGGCATAAACACCTTCAATTTTGAGAAGAGCTGTCTGTTCCCTCTGATTTCAGAGACTCCGTTTATAGCCAGCAAAAGTGGCCTTGCACCACAGTCTTCCAGACGCATTTGCCTTTTAGAAGTCCTGTTCCCAGCAGGCCTCCCCAGACTCCAAGATGGCGGAAAAGGCAAATAATTTTTTAAAATAATTTAAAAATTTATTTTCAAAATTCTTGTATAACAGACCTATAATAAATTGTGTACATTTATATTATAGAATATAAATATAATATGTAATAGTATAATATTTGACAGATTTTGGCATGTATGTTGTCTAAGTTACTTTTTACTCTTGCTGAGAAAAAAATACTGACATTCAAAATTAAAGAAAGGAAAGGTTAGTGGAGCTAACCTTGGTTAGCTCATGGTCAGTGGAGGTTTTAGTCTATATTTTGCTGGCTCTAAGGCAGACAGCGGCAGTCCATGGCGGCAGATAACAACGAAGAGCTGAGGAGGAGCAGCAGCTCCAGCGCCTATCAAGCCCCTCCCCTTTTTTCTACACTGACTGTGAAGACAGGCGCTCTTCCCAGGAAGTGGTGGTGGCTGTGAGAACCGAGCGCCTCGAAGTGGATGCCATAAAAATTGAGATCCTTGAGGAAGTGGCCTGGCTAGAATGATCAAGCTCCGCCAAGGAACTCCTTCAAAGACGTGGGGCACACAGAAGCCATCCTCGACCCTTTTCTATACCCTTTTTGTGCTGAGTCATTCTAGGGCTGGTCCCCATGCCCCAGGGTGGACCCTTCCACGCCCCACAGTGTGGAATCGTCAAGCCCATCCAGCCAAGCTTTCAACATATCAAGTTGACTCAAAGTACCAACCACTACCTGCACACATTCACAAAACTTTCAAAATTGTCTATATATCTATGTCCATAAATTTCTTGAGTCCACTTATATTCTACCTCCCCTTCCTCTCTGTCTCACCTTTGCTCCAATCTCTAGGCAACCCTTGATGGCTTCTTTTTTAAGTTTCGTTTTCTAGAATTTTATGCCAACAGAATTGTACTTTATCTGTTTTTTTTTTTTTTTTGCTTTAAATACTTTTATTTCTTCAAATTTGTTATCAAGAGTGACTGAAATAAAAAAATATAATTGAGTCTCATCATCGTTATCATGGAAAGGCCCTTTGAATGGGTCGAGCTGCTGCTGCAGGTGCAATATGCCAGCATACAAATTGCTGCAGATAAGCAGTTACAAGGGCTTTATAAACTGTGTGGCTCGAATCCCCAACAAGCAGGGCATCCCATCATCATTATCAGAGAAAATTGGTCAGATGAGCACTGTTGCTTCCCATTGTCACCCAATACATAGTTGCCACAAGTGGACAGCAGAGTCTGTTCAGAACACTCAAGATATGTTGTGTAATACGGCTTGCCTATTCATAGGAGGAGAAACCTAGGAAACAGCTTAGGGGTACGTCTTGATTTCATCATATAAGACAAGCACAAAAGCATGACCCATGCCTCGGAGAACACTGGACCATGCACCCTTGGGCAAAGCTTTGCCTCCCTCATTGCCAGCAGTCTTCCTCCAGCAGCCAGCTGTGCCTGTGTATGTGATGTCAGTTCCTTTTCACCCTGACTGCATCATCAGGTGGCGGCAGATGGTGTCACATGGATAGGAAGCCCAGCCAGCAGCGGCAGTGACGGACTGTGCAATCACCCAGCCAATGATGATGAGTATTGGGGGGGGGTCTGGAAGTGTTTCCTTTGCAGTGTCATAGATACTGAAGTAGGCAGCTCAATAGATGATAATGCCCTGCACAGGCACATTAAAGCCTTGATACAGGCCCTTAATCCCATCAGATTTGTAGATTTTAGCCAGGCAGTCACCAAGACTTTTGAATTCCCTTTTGGCTCCAGCTTTACTCACATCGGCTGCTAGACAGGCACGGGAAAAATCAAGAAGGTACACAAAACACAAAGATGGGGCCCCCTTCAGCACCTCCTGATGCCAGGTCCCCTGCCAAGTAGTGCCGAAACTGGGTCCTCTTGTCCACATCACCCAGGAAGAACTGCTTGTATTTATCTTTGAAGGCAAAATTAAGAGCCTAGGTAGAGAAGTATCTGATGACACTGGCCAGGTTACCATGCCAAGACTTCCTGCTCCTTGGGGATTCGAACCACACAGTCTGTAAAGCCCTTGTAACTGCTTATCTGCGGCAATTTGCTTGTTGGCATATTGCACTTGCAGCAGCAACTCGACCCATTCAATGGGCACTACCACAGTCTTGGAGATGGCCGCGGCCACTCCACCTGCCAGGAAGTCCTTGGCAAAGGACACAGCAGCATCTGTCATGTTGGAAGAAGAGAGGAAGTAGGCAACTGCAGGACAGAACTAGGTTTGGAATTGGCTTTGACTCCCCTATAATTTGTTGAACTTCTTTTGCCCACCATAATTATTCTGAGAGTCAATCCTGTTGTCACATATATTAGTAGCCTAGCATTTTATTGCTAACTAGAATTACACTGCATCAACATACACAATTTGCTTATCCATTTCCCGTGGGCAGAAGCTTGTGTTCTCTTAGATAATGCTGCCATGAACTTTCAACTTATACTTGATTCATTTTAGTTTATATGATGTCAAGGATCAAAGTTATTATCATCCTGATGATTGTTAATATTGTTATTATTATTCTGTTCAGGGCTATCTAATTTTACCACTTATTGAAAGGAACATCTATCTGTACTTTACTGCCTTTGTGCAGCCATCAAAATCACTTATTGGGATACACTGACCTATTTCTGAATCATTTTGTTCCCATGACCCAGTTACCTATGTATGTATGTATGATACCAGGGATTGAACTCAGGACCTTGTGCTTGCCAGACAGGCTTTTATGCCATTAAGCTATATCCCCAGGCCCTAGCTACCTTTTAAAATGTAAGTACCACATGGGCTTGAGAACCTTGGCTTTGAAAGTTAGGGGCTCAGGTGTCGTTAGCATTCTGCTTCGCTTTTCTTTTTTCAAGTTCCTTCAGCTGTTGCAGGTCCTTTGTGCTTTGGGGCCAGCTTTAGAATCAACCGTTCTAAAAACCAGACCATTAGGCCTATGATCGGCACGTCATTGAAGCTATCAGTCTATTTGCGAGAAATTATCTCCTCACAATACTGTGTCTCCCAGAACACAATCTGCTATCTTTCTGAGTTAAATCCTCTTTCGTTTCTTTCAGCAGTGCTCTGCAGATTTCATGATATAGGTTCTGTATGTCTTTTGTTATATTTATCTAGATTTCATATTTATGCCATTAAAGATAAATTTATAAAATTTGGATTTCCATTTGATTGTTGGTAATATAGAGAAATGTCATTGATTTTTATGTATTGATCTTGTGTCTTGTAAACTAGACTTACTTACCAGGACCAGAAGCTTTCACTGTAGATTCCACTGGGTTTTCAGCATGGACAGCTGTGTCATTTGCAAATAAAGAGCCTGTTCTTTCTCCCTTGAAATTCAGATGCTATTCTTTTTGTTTTCTCGCTATGCCAGCTGGGCAGAACCTCTGGTACAAGGCTGGGCAGGGATCGTGAGGAAGGGTAGACCTCTCGCCTAGTCTCCGCTACCAGGAGAAAAGAATTCATCTCTTCACTAGGAAGCACAGGGGTAGCTGTAGCTTTTTTTTTTTTTTTTTTTTTTTTTGTCTTTTTGAGACAGGGTCTTGTTATGCAGTTGAGGCTGGCCTTGAGTTCACTTTTGTAGCCCAGGCTGGTCTCGAACTCGCACTGATCCTCCTGCCTCAGCCTCCCGAGTGCTGGGATTACAGGCGTGCGCCACCACTCCCAGCTTGTAGCTTTTTAATAGATGTCCTTCATGCGTTTGAAGGAGCTCACTGGTTTTTGTAGTTAGAGGAGAACTTTCATTGGGAATGTGTATTGAGGTTTCTTTGTTTAAAAATGTTTTATTTTGCGTTTGTTTTTGAAAAACAGTTTGCCTGGTTAAACTAGTAGAAGTCTCGGGTGAACAGGAGTTTTCCTCCTTGCATGACCTTAAAGACATTGTTCTTCTATCATCTTGCTTGTATCCTTCTCTACACACAATTGCTGTAATTATTAATATTTGTTCTACTGAATGGAACTTTCCTTCCCTGCAGCCTCTGGCTGTTCTCAAAATTTTCTTTTGATCAATGATTTTGAGCAATTTGATTACTATGCATCCTTTTCATCTTGGATTTTATGTATTTTGTCTCTCAAAATTTAATTCAGAGGGTTACATTTTTCTTTTGCATCTTTTTAAAGTTTTGAACATATGGAATACAAACACAGTATCTGTTTTAGTATCTTTGCTAATTCTAACATTTGTGTCCCTTTGGGTCATTTCAGTTATTTTATTATTAATTTTATCATTATATGTCATATTTTCCTTCCCTTGATGCTTAGTAATATTTTATTAGATTTCAGACCAATGAAAATTTTACCTTATTGTACTAACTTTTTAAAATTTTTGTAACTCTTCTTGAGCTTTATCCTGAGATGTAGTTATTTGAAATATTTTGTAGATCTTATGCTTAAGATTTTTTGGAGGGGTGTCTCAGTTTCCCTTCTGTTGTTGCTGAGACAAATATCCAACACTCAAAACTAAGGAAGGAAAGGTTTGTTTAACTCACAGTTAGTGGAGGTTTCAGTCCACACTCACCTGGCTCCAAAGCTGAGCAGCACATGGCAGAGGGCAACTTTTTTTGGTGGTGGCAAAGAGCAGAGAGCAAAGGGAGTGGCAGCAGCTCAGGCAACTAGCTAGCCTCTCTCTCTCCCTTACTTTGTAATGCAAATTACCTGCCCCAGGGCAGGTGCAGCATCCACACCCACAATAATAAACCACAAACTCCAGAAGCTGCCCCACGACTGCATGAGGCTGTGAGGGGACACCTATACACAAATCATAACAAAGGGGATGCAGACCAGAGCAGCACATAGCCTAGGGCTATTATTCTCTGCTATGGAGGCAAGGCGCTTCTGAATCTTGGCCCAGTGTCCTATGAATTGATGCTCTCCAGTCTGGGTAAAGGACAATGGTTCTACCTGAGCACTTAGTAGTAACCCTCTTCTTTAAGCCTTCAGATTGTTCTTTCCCCAGCCTCTCGTAGTTTCCTTAAAACACATGCTCTGACACCAGTACTTTGTTCAGTACCTGAAAGTGACCCTCTGCAAATCTTCTAACTTATCCATCTGTGTAGTTTTCCCCTCTGGTGCTCTGGCCTTTGACCTTTAGCCATGTTGGTTCCTTGGACCTAAATTCCATCTGTTCAACCAACTCTGCCTTGGCCTTCTTCCACAGGCCATGTCCCAGGAGCTCGGCCTGCCAGTATAGGGTGTGTGTGTGGGCAACTGTTGGGCATAAATCCCTTTCACTCTACCTCTCAGGAATCATTGTGTAATATGCAGTTTCTTTAAAACCATCATGGCAAGTATTTTGCTTCTACTTATTTTTCTTTGATTTTGATGAGAGGGTAAACATGTTCTTGTTTCTCCATTTTAATTAGAAACAAAAGTCTTAAAAAATGACATTTAGTATCTCAATCTGCTTTGACTACCTAGACAACAGAAATTCATTCTTTGGAGGAGAAGAATTCCAAGAGTAAGGTGAGGACAGACTTAGTGTCGGATGAAGACCTACTCCCTATTTCACAGGTGGTGCCTTCTCACTGTAACATCCTTGCAGGGCTGAGGAGCATATCTCGGGTCCACTGGATAAAGGTACAGTCCCATTCATGAGGGCTCTACTGTTATGGCCAAATCATTTCCCCAAAGCTCCACTTCCTAATACCATCACTTTGGGGATTAGGATTTCAGCATATCAATTTAGTGGGGAAGACAGGGAGATATAAACATTTAATTTGTAGCATTTAGCTGTGGATTACATAAGCACACACAGGCAAAATCATTTTATGAGCTGATAGCAGTTGTCCTTGCAGTTTGCACTTATGTAATTTAGCTTCATAGTTATTGTCCACTCTGATTAATTAGAAAAGCTAGACATATGTAAGTCAGATGGTATTAGGCTACAAGTAACAGTCTGATGCAAGGCACTTTCAGCTGTATAGCAGGAGATAAATTGAAATGGTTCACTTCAACAGTGCCATCAGATTTTTTTTCCTATTTCTACCCTCTGCTCTGTTTTATCCTGTCTTAAACTCTCATCATATTATTGACTGAGCCTGGTTGTTAAAAGATGAGTGAAAACATCCCCTGGGCTGAGTACTTTCTCTTTGACTTCCAAGGTGGAGAGTTCATCCCTGCCCACAAAGCAGCAGTAATCATCTTCTCCAGTCTCATAAACGAAAGGTGAGCCATGTGCCCACTTCTATGAAGAACACACTTAGACGCAATTATTCACACTCTGGTGGGGCGACTCTCCAAAAGCTCTGTGCTCCCAAGAAGTTGGCCCTCCAGGATACTCAGAGGACATTCAGTTAGGGCAATGTGGGGAAGCAGTCACCAAGTCCACGAGTGTGGGTATCATGCTTTTGGCAAGCACTTTGTGATGAATAGCAACACAGAGGTGAATAATCTTTTCATTCTCAATAAATGAAAAGCCACATTCATCATAATCATAATAGTGTTTTTGAACTCTGACTTGAGAATTTTTGGAGAAATTTGGATGTGCAAATTGGAATTTGGGTCCAGTAAATTAAATCACCAAAGGTCATATTTCTCACCTTCCTAAGTGTGTGTGTAATAGGCTCAAAAGAGGACAATGTAGTGACTAAGAATGAAGACGAGTGCAATCTCTGTAGTAGTCAAAACCACTGTGGCAACCAAGGGACAGTCTAAGTGCCTGAGTCAGAAGCTGGCCCCAGTGACACCCTAAGGGCCACATTGTCTCTTAGTCATTTAGAAGCTCTGAGCAGCTTTAAGTGACAAGTTACTTAAATGGTATTTTAAGTTCTTATTAAAACACAAAATAAAAAAGACTCCTTGGTGCTATTAACATCACATACCCTTGGAACACAGTCACAGTGACACAGCTGAGGAGGGCTAGGATCTGTCACTGGGAGTGTGGGGACAGTCACAGCTCTCACCATGTACTGAGTGCTGTGCTGAGCACGCTATGGGCAACCATGAATGTGTATCTTCACAGATGTCCTGTGGGGTTGCCACTGTCACCGTCCACAGTTCATAGATGGGATGTAGAGGCAGGATTGCCTTACCCAGTGTCCCACATAATAAGGGGTAAAGCTGGGACTTGAGCAGCTGAGACATTAGCTCCAGAGTGTGCATAGTTAACTACCATGCCACCTGCCTCTGTGAAGAGCTTGATGGAAAGTTCTTCTGTGAATTTTGGCTTGTGGCCTCAGAGCTATAAATAAGCCTATGTAAATGTTGCATTTTTGCCACAAGTGTCTATATTTCACACCAAAATTTAATCTTGGGGAATATTATTGTTGATACTCTCACTCAGGATTAGCTGAGACTTAAGAAGATGGCTCAGTCAGTGCATCTCCCACCCTGCCCTCCAGGATCACCCTTGGCAACATTTTTGTTGCTCATCACTCAAGGTGAGTTGGCTGGGTATTTCTTGATGCTCAACGGGTAAAGAGCAGCAGTGCCTTAAATGCCCACCAACATTCTGTTTTGTTTTTTGTTTTGTGGAACTGGGGATTGAACTCAGGTCCTTGCATTTGCCAGGCATGCCCTTATGCACTGAGCTATCTCCCCAGCCCCTCCACCAACATTCTGAAGGAATTGTTCCAACAAAGATGTCACTGATGCTGAGGGTGAAAATGTCTGGACTAAGCTGAAACAGCTCATGCTGTGCTTATTGAGATTTCCCTCTGCACACATTGCTTGCTCAGGGATTTGGTAAACGCTGTGACCTGAGTAGTGGTAATTCCAAGCCTGACCTCCAAAGCTGAAGATTGCACGACGTATCTTCTCCCTGTTTGGTACAGGAGTTTGTGTCCCTAGCCCCAGCTCTGTCATTTGTTGCTGTTTATAGCTCTGCCTCCTTCATGAGCTACACGATAAGTTTAGACTGGGAAGAACACTGTATCCTAACTATTCTAAGACAAGTATTTAAAGTTTGCCAGGTTCTTTAATCTTTTTTTGAGTTATACTTTAACAGACCTCTGGTTCCTATTTCTGCCTGTTCTATTTGCTGGGCTTTTGTTAGTGGGAGTCATTTTAACTGTCAAAATTTCCTAATGCTCCCAGGAGACATTGTCCTATGGGCGGTGCTATCACCTGCATGGAGCATATGGGCATATGTCAAAGCAAGGCAAGAGATGGGTCCTTTTGATGCTGGTGCAGTGGCCCCCAGAGGCCTGAGGGGCCTTCTGTCATGAGCAGAAGTTTCCTCTACAGTATCAATTTAACAGTGCTCCTGGAATGGCCGCTCTTTCCTGCCATGTGTGGTCTGGGCTTATAATGTCCACAGACATCCTTTTGCCATTTCTTTCCAGTGCAGAGGGACAGTTAATCCTTCCTGTGACTGGTACCTAAAGCCAGCTTCCATCACAGTGAGGACTGGAGACTCGAGAGGGCCCTGCTCGCCCCAAGTCCCTCTGCACCTGTTGGCTGCGCCAACACCTTCCCACGCACACAGTCAGGCTTTCAGAGTTGGGAACACTTAAATGCAGGGAAGTTAAGTGACTCTCCTGGGTGACCCAATAACAAGCTAGATGGCCTATGTCCAGATATTTAAAATTCCCCATCCTTTGCCAAATTATGGCCAATAAATTTCTTGACATTATTCAGTACTCAGGAAGTCAAATCATCTAGAGGTCCAAGCAATATACCAGCCAAAATGGAACTTCTAGGGTCAAAAAGTGTTGGAGCTAAAAGTGGATTCAACATTGTGAAGAACAGATCAGGGAACCAGAGGAAACAGCAATTAAATGATCTAAAGTAGACAAAATAATCATAATAAACTGAGCTGCAAGGATGTGCGAGGCAATATCCAGGACCTACCATACAATAGTTGGAATCTCTCAAGAAGTAAGGAAAGAGGAGGGGAAGAAAACGTCTTTGAAGAAAGGATTAAGCAATTTTCCTATCAGATGAAAACTATCAACTCACATATCTAAGAAGTCTAACAAATCCCGCTCAGAGAAAGGCTTAAAAGAGAACTGGTAAGAAAACAATAATGAAATTTCTGAAAAGAACTATCACAAGCAGCCAGGCAACATATTTTATGTATATAGAGAAAAATATATGGCTGAATTTTCTAGCAACTATGCATGAAACAGAACTATAAAAGAAGGGGGATTTTTTTTTTTTTTTTTTTTTTCAGGACTGGGAATTGAACTCAGGTCATTGCACTTGCCAGGCAAGCGTTTATTCTACCAAGCTATTTCCCCACCCTGAAGGGGGATTTTTAAGAACCTGCTAAATTATCAACCAAAACATTCATTACAAGAGAAAATGTCTTTCAAAAGTGAAAATTAAGGGGCCCAGCGGGATGGCTCAGTGGTCTAAAGCGCCTGCTTGGGAAAGCTTGGGCAGCTTCAGGGACCGTGGTTCGATCCCGGGCACCACATGCTGCACCAGCCCTGCCCTCGGGGCGGGCTGAGCCGGCCATAAGAATGAGTGAATAAACAAAGGTTCTGCTTTGACTTGCCCTTGATCACCCAGAAAAAAAAAAAAAAAAAAAAAAAAA
>PVJA010017249.1:0-45269 GCA_004027025.1 Myocastor coypus | reverse complement strand
CAGATGTTATCTCTGATCTCAGTTGCTCTATAAGTTTCTGCACTTGTGTGTCTGCCTCAGATGCTACCAATTCAGAGGTTTCATCTGTATAATTCTCATTTTCTTCCATGATAGTATCTTCTGTATTTGGTTTGGGTGGGCACGGGTCCTGAGATTGCCTCCTACTCCTTGTTGTTATCATTTTGTATGGAAGCGACCTGTGCACTTTGGTGGTGTTATGCTGTGTCTATGGGCGTTTGGTCTGGAGACTCCAAGGTGGTTCTTTTACAGAGGTTCCTGACTCTTTTGTTGGGGCTCTGGCTGCTAGCTTTTTTGAATCCTGGCGGATGTGGTCTGTAGGTGGAGGTGGAGCTTTGGGATTGAATAATCCTGGTAGGCTCGTGGACCAGATCGGTTGCCAAACGGGCTATTTGATGGGTTCGGTGCTGGAGCTTGTGCTGGAGGGGTTAAAAAAAAAATGGGGGGGGGCGGGGAAAGGGAAGGCAGGCCAAGGTTCCTGACCCAGCCGGTGCGCAGGCTCAGCTCCCAGTGGTGCGATTTGGGTCCGGGCTGGAACAGGAAGTTAGTCACGGGAACGCAGAGGCGAGGCAGATGTGGGGCAGAGGGGCGCAGGGAGCTTACCCGCGGCGGGCGCGCAGGCTCAGCTCCCAGCGGTGCGATTTGGGTCTCTGCTTATACATTTAAATGTCACATTTTCCTTTGTACTATAATATTTATTCTGATATTCTCCTGTAATTTTATTCAATTTTATTAAAGATGAAATTCAAGAAGTTTAATATGAAAATTTTATGCTTCACAAATGGCTAAGCAACATTATCAAAACTGAGTTATTCACAATCATAGAATTGGTTATAGTCCTTACTTCTTTCTTGAAGAAGTAGAACAATGTAGAATGTGATATATGTTTTTCAAACATAATGAGAAAGCTAAGCTATTATGTAGCTAGTAATGCATATTCAATGAGAGATTATCTTGATAATAAGTTTTGCATTGTAATTTTATAATAAAAATATTAAGTTTTCCTGAAAGTGGTGCATTTTTTAGTTTTATAAATTATTCATCTTTTGGTTTCATAAGGTAGCTTGAACCTAGATTTAAGTGTAATTGAAACCATTATAATGAATAAGTAAATTTTAACTTGCTTTATTAAAGGATAATAATAAATAAAACTTTTGATAATAGTAGATTAACATACTTATTTCATTTGAAGTGATGTAAAGTTTCAAAATAATTTGAAAAATACCTGATTAGTATGAGTTGATTTACCTTGATTTTAAGTTCTGAATGAATAAATCTTATCTTATTAAACAAATGGAATATATTCATATGATGCATGAATGCATATGTACATATGAATATGTAACATGCACATATTAATGATATGGGATTTAATTATTTATAAAAAGATATATTCTCTTCGATCTCTCTATCAGATATTAAATACATATGCAACTCCAATTTAGACATGTTTCCCAGATTGTAGTGAGTTGCTCTGTGCACATCCATGAATTTATACATGTTCAGCATATGACACACAGACTGAATTTTATCATTAGGGATAAAACAATGAATTTTCCATTAAGTTTCCTCCCTTGGTGAGTGCCTTGTTTTTTTTCTGGCAGGACCCAAGGAGATCTGAAGAATAAGAAGCACACAGGGAACAATAATAAATATTTATGCTTCTTGAAATTCTTTTTTGTTTCCATCTGCACTATTAGACAGAAAAGTATGAAAATAGTAGCGAGAGTAAGGAGATTTATTGTATAACTCCTTGGATTAGTAGTAAGAAACCATCAATAGGACTGTGAGCCCACTTATGCCCAGGTAAAGCTTCAGGATAATAGTTTCAACCCTAATTATTTTGGTAATTTGTATTTCTACTTAGTATCTCTGTATGAAACAATTTCTATAAAATGAAACATGATTTTATAAGATTACAGAACAATAAATTATGTATACATAAATAATGTTTAAAATAATAAAGAAAATGCCATTATTTAAAGTGCAAGAGAAGATGAAAAAGAACAACATAACAGTAAAGTTATAATTGGAAAAATGATGATGATTTGAGGGTGAATTCAGAATTAAAATTCAAGTATAGTGTAATTACTAATATGTCCTAATTCTTAGACTTGAGAAGAAAAGGATGGAGTTAAAAACTGTGGAAGAAACTGTCTTGGACAATAATTTATAAAGACATCTAGGATGCGCATTTGACAGTGAATTAATTAATTAAATGCTTTGACTCATTTTACCTCAGGGGGCTTGATGATTAAAATGGTATGGTACCAATTTCTATTTGGCTGTAGATGCTGATAGTTAGTACTCATCACGACCTCTGAATATGAGCAAGCAGTGCAAAATCTTCTGGACTAAAATTGGCATTCTTTTCTGATGGTATAGTATTGTACTGCAAAGAATAGAGAGGCTGAACCACACACTGAGGTGTTTATTCCTCAGTTTGGTTGACAGAGGATAGAGGGCAGGACTTTCTTTGGTTTGTAAATATTTGCTTTGGTGAATTGACATGGATAGTGATAGTAACAATTGTCAAATATACATGCTAAATAAGTTAAGCAAGAATATTTCAACAAAATCAAATGAACTTTCTAACTTAGACATTAATACTACTTAAATGTTAGAATTATTCCTCATTTTAGGTGCTTCTAGAGCTAAGGAACACTACTAGGCCAAGAAAATAACAGAGAAAGACAGGGAAATATTAAGCCTAGTCAAAATTTTTGAATTCTAGTAGTGTTCCCTCACTACTCAGTACAAAATGTGTAGACAGACTCCATTGCTATGTGTATAGAATGGCAGAGTAATCAGTTTGTAATAACTTGTAGCTATGAAGATTCACATAGAATTTGCAGAAATTGAGAGCCACTTAACTTTTGGAACAACAATACAATAAAATAAAGTGAAGATTTGTTCCCATCTTTCCTTCAGGCCTTCTAAAAAAAAAAAGCATCTACTTTATAAAGCAAGGCGGAACCTTACAGGAAATTTTCGTGCTTTGGCCATTCTTTTGAACTGTCAAAGAGTAAAATAGTTGATTGGCTATGACTATGGCAGAAATCACTAAAGGCTTCAGGAACTGTGCGACATTTGTTTGAATTTTCTCTCTAGCATTTCAAGCCTGACTCACTGCTGAATTCTCCCTGGTGGGAGCCCATGAGCACCAGAAATCAAATGCCCAGGATGGAGCGCAGGGGGTGCCATGGCACGCCTTTGCTCTCTGAACCCCCTGCCTCCTCTGAAGGAAATACACATTTCATTTCCTACAGATTAAGAAAAAAAATCAATTTCCAGAAGTGAAAAATTCCCCGAAGTAAAAATAAAAAAGGAACATGAAATTTCAACTTTTTCACAAACCACACTGAAGAACAAATTTCTTATTGCTATTTTGAGGAAACTTTTGCTGCTGCATCTGACTCTCTAACTTTCTAAATTAAATAGAAATATATTTGAAAAGAATAAAAGCACTGATACCTCTATAAATGAAAGCATACCATTTTCACTTGTAAGAACTATATTTTAAACATGAAATTACGATCTTTGAACTTTATGTATAGTTTCACAATCTTGAGAAAGACATTTCATTTCATTAACTATATTTAATTCTGTTACATTTATGAAAACTGCGAAGTACTCAGTACGTTTTTGCCCACAACAAATTGAGGGGTTAATATTTACAGACTGAATAAAAGTAGAAAATTAAAAAGAAATTAAACCACATCAGTAAGAGAAACTTAAGTCAATAAATTCTGACCAGAAGTTCTTAGACAGTATCACAAACTACCTTCAGTGGTTTGTGTAACTGATCATGGAAGAACCAATAGGCTTAAAACATTCCTACAGTTCATTAAGTTTTTTTTGTTGTTGTTGTTCATAAAATTGTATTATACTTTAAGATCCATCCCCGGTAATCCCCTTTTCTCTTGCTGAAGCAGGTCTGGAAGCCCTCTGGTGTGAGCATCTATAGCCATGCATTAGCAGCTGCCTCAGCGTCCTGAATTCATTCACATTATTTGACTTTTAGGATAATTGTGATTTAGAAGAAGAGGCACAAGTCACCCAGTGCCATATCTGATGTATAAAGCGGACATCAGCACAGTGTAATGGCCTTGCTTTGCTATCATTAGTGCACATTTTCACTTATCTTATTTTATTTCATTGAGTAGAGACAGAAACAAGAGCAAAAACAAGCAGAAGAATCAAAGACAAATAAAGCAACATGCAACACTATATATGGCACAGAATTTCAAAACAAGAATAGCAACGTGTTTTCATACTCATTCATTATGAGAGCTAAAAATAATACTTTTTACGTAACAGAGCATGAAACTCTTGCCTATTTTTATCAGTTGAATGGCTGACAAAGACTATGATATTTGTATCACTAACATTTTAGATATAGTATTATGCCTTTGTCATTTAATAAGAAACTCATTATGACTTGTCAACATTTTTGGCATTGGAAAGTACCTATAAATCCTTATAAATTAGAACTATTATAATTTTGGAGATTCTGTCTATACTCAAAATAATTATTAATGTTCTTTAAGTTTGTGAGTAGTGAAACTGTTCCTGTTAGGGAAAAAGATTGTAAATTCTGATATTCTCTGCATATATCCCGAAATTTAATTATAATGGGAAGTGAGGGGCCAGTGATATAGCTGAGTGATTCGGTATCTGCCTCTGAGTTCAGTTCGTGGTAGGATAAAGGAAAAGAGAGAGAGAGAGAGAGAGAGAGAGAGAGAGAGAGAGAGAGAGAGAGAGAGAGAGAGAGAGAAACAGAGACAGAGACAGAGAATCAGAGAGAAACAGAGAGAGACAGAGAGACAGAGAGGTGAATAGTAGTGAGAAATTTTATGTAAACAAAGAATGTTAGATTCATCCATGTGCTGTGGCAGTTATGTTAGAGGCATCATTGTTTTACTGTACTATAGGAAAACTTAGATAAAGAAAAATTCACACTTACATGTACACATATATAAGAACACACACATTCAATTTCCTTTTCTGTCAACTAGAGCAACCCAAAGGTAGTTACACTCAGTAACAAAGTGTACATTCAGCTTCCAGACTGTATTTCTCATGTTTATTTTTTAAAATTTATTTAGTACAAGGTCTATAGGGTCTCATTACAAGATCAAACTCATACTGATTCCCCTGTTTTCAGCCTCCAAAGTGCTGCGATTCTTGATGTCCCACCAGGCCTAGTCTCAATCGTAGTCTCAGTGCACCCCAGGGATGGGGCCATAGATTTATATTTCTAATACCATACTTCAGTAACAGTAATGAGGTTTCATTCCAGAATGGTTGATCCTAGGATGGGACAGAAAATATAGTAGACAGCTCCACAGCATCATGCATTATTAGCAAGTAAGGAAGTATGAAAATAAAACAAACTCTGACAGATACGTTGATGGAAAAATGGAAAAGTGACGTGGTATACAAATGAAAGTGAAATCCAAAAGCCACAGCAAGAAAAATTTGAATCATTAATTAAAGTAGAATGAGAAATTAAACAAAAGCTTAAAATAAATATCCAAAAATTCATTCTGATAAAGATATGTGACTGAATAAATAGGAATGGGAACACAAAACAGCCCTCTTGTGAGGGAAGTTCATGTCATTTGTATAAATATTTTACCTCATGTCAGCCAAGCATAAAGCTCTACATCCTCCTATAAACAATTACAGTGTAATCTTGGAAAAGCCACACTAAAATCCTAGTGAAGATTCTGTATAAAATATTGGAGCATTATTCCTCAAAATATCCTACACAGAAAAACTAAACATTTTGAGGAAATGTCATATCCAAGAGGAACCTGAGAAATGATTATGGAACTTTATATGGTATCCCAGATAAAATTTTCAACATAAAAAAGACATTTGAAAAAAAAAAACTTTAATGAATCTAAATAAAATATTTATTTAATAATATTTCAATATTGATTCATAAAGAGTAAACTATGCTAATGTGACATTAAAAATGAGAAGGATGTCAGATGTATATGACTCAATAATATTGTGATCATTCTGTAAATCTGAAATTTCTCTAAAAGAAACATTTTAATAACATTAACAGGTTCAAATTAGATATGTGGCATAATACTGTGAAAAGAGCTTCTATAATCCAGTTAGCCAGTATGGCTAACACATCTGCAGCGAACCATTGCCAAGCACGTACTTGACCCAGGGGACTCAATGATATAGCCTCATTTCAAGCGACAATAACACTTACTTTATTGGGGAGTAAATAAAGTTGCTAGAAAGGTAGGTACAGTTAAAGTGAATCTATGTCAAAAGTTTTTTTACATGCTAAAGTTTTCAAGGACTTATACAAAGAACCTGATTTTTGAGGAATATGAGTAGCTAAGATTTAAAATATCTAAAAAAAAAATTTAGAGTTTCTAAATTTTAGAAGTGGGTGGCTCCTATTGTTACAAAAAATGGTCGTTTTTTCTTGGCACATCTTAAAATGCTATTGTTTGGGGCTGGCGGGATGGCTCAGTTGTCTAAAGTGCCTGCTTAGGAAAGCTTAGGTGGCAGCAGCGATCGCGGTTCAATCCCTGGTACCACATGCTGCGCCAGCCCAACTTCCAGGGAGGGCTGAGCCAGCCATAACATAAATAAATAAATAAAGTAAAAATAATAAATAAATTTAAAAAAGAAAAGCTTAAAAAATTCTATTCTCTTTGAGATAGGAAAGAACTGAGAATGTGTCTAAGAGATTTTAATTAGTAGTTGAATGCTTTATAAATCAGTCAAATATTTAGCAACAATGCACAATGTTGTTTAAGCAACCATGGTGTGTAAACTTTAATTTGTTAATGATGTTGAATTTCAATTAAGAATTGAATACATTACCAAAAGTAATCTTTTGAATCAGTTCTTTTGATTAGTATTATGCTTTACATCTACCTTTAAAAAGTCTACTACACTTTCATGTTCCTCCTCGCAAACTGAAATAAATTTCAGTCCTGTTGTAAAAGAAGTATATTTAATTAAGTTTTTCATGTATTGTAAACACATTAAAAGGTACAGATATCAGTGTTGAGTTAGAAACCAAAGAGCTGAAAAAATTTATGAGTGAGGAAGTATAATCTACTAGGCTTTCAGAGTCTTCTTCAGAGCTTATTTAAATGTTTAGTAAACATCAATATTAAAATGTGGGTGTTTGGTGTTTGTGTGTGTCTTGTGTGTGCATGTGTGTGTGTATTTATCCTAAAAATATAACTAGTAAATAAAGGATTAATGTGGAGCTAAAAATAAAAAAAATGAAATAACTTCCCTAAAAGAAAAAAAGACATTTTGTGTTTTATTCTTGTTCTTTTCTGAAACAAATTGATTTTCCCAAAAGATCTCTCACCTCTTCCATTCAGTATTTAACTAGAAACTTTATCTTACAGGTGCATTTATTCATACTATTGTAAACTCTAAGTAATATCTGCTCTCAATTGTTCATATATGCAGAATATTTGCACATATATGTGCAATATACATGGACATAAGTCATGCCAATGTGCTGTACCTTTAAAGTGGTAATGTTTATCACATTTTCTTAATTATCCTACATATAGAGCCATTTAAGTTATTCTTTCAATGCTTATTTCTTATAATTATAGATTATATAAGCCATTACCTTATACTTTTAACTATTTTATGATTTTAAATCCTTAAATGATTAAAGTCTTGTGTTGATATGCAATACTTTTTATTTAGCAGTTGAGCCTATAACTATAGCTTACATAAAGCATTCTACCAGGTTACAGATTACATACACCACTCTCTTCTATTTTCATCCGTTTTATGTTTTTCAAATATTTACTTATGTGGTTAATTAAATAGCCTTGCTTTGATATACAATACTGTTTATTTAATCTTTGGAGTAAATCCAGTGTTGTACCTTGTTTCATTCTAACTTATCTCTTCAAGTTTTGTGCTGCATTATCATCGAATCTTGTTTTGAACTTTAATGTTATGATTTATATTCACAAACATTGCTCTTGGCTCTGTTTTGTTCTGCTTCGCTATTCACACTTTTAATAAAACTCTGGAGCAGTACAGTACTTTCTCATGCAAGAAACCTCAAAGTACTTCATTTTGTAAACCTCTCTGGGGGAAAAGTCAGACAATAATCACGGAGTATTAAAAGTTAGAGTAAACCTACTATGGTTGAGCTTACACTTTGTCATTGCACCACCTTCCTGAATTCCACATTTTCTACATCAATAGCATCCGTTGACTTTTTAAAAAAACAAACACACAACCCTATTTGTAGTTGTTGCTTTTCCAAAATCATCCTTTTCTTTTCCCAACAGCTGCCTCAATAAGTTTTCTGTAAATCTTAATTAATTCCAGGCTTTAGAAAATCAAGTTGCAGAATCTGAAGTGAAGAGTTTAGGGGAGAAAACACTGCTTACACAGTTTTTGTTCTGACCGGCTGCTCCATGGTCGTGTGGTGACACTTTCGTAGTGGCAGGACAGTCACTAACCAGACTCTTCACCCTTTTATTTCCAGATCTGTGAATCTGCCTTCCTGTGTATGCACAATTGCAATGTTTCACTCTCTGAAATTCTGCTCATATTACTTATGGTTCTAGAACATCACCAAGTGCCCTGTGTACCCTCAATAAATATTAATTGCTGCCACTAATTAGAAATGTTGACACATGCATTTCTAATTACAATTGAGGTTACGTCTGAGCAGAAGAAGGTTTCAGTTAATTAAATATCAGGGAATATTTTCACAAGATTGGAGACCCTGGACAAAGCAATCAAGTCCAAAGAACTTTCTGGAAGTTTTTTTTTTTTTTTTTTTTTTTTTTTTTTTTTTTTTTTTTTTTTTTTCTCAGCATAAAATATTGCTTTAACTATCCTAAATTAGAAATATACTCTGTTTTAGAGTAGGCAGCATAGTACCATAGAGGAAAGTAGGTTTTCCATTTCTGGAGGCTTCTATTAACCTATATGCTGGTTTGAGAAATTAAATGAAAAGAGTCATTTTGCATATAATTTGTTGTTGTTACATTAAGTGCATTTTGAAAATGTTAAGTGTTCTCTCTGTGTCTAAGGAGATCAAGGAACAAAAAACATTCAAATGATGTGTAATCATGGAAAAAATAAAAGTTTGATTCTTCCTTTGTGTGCAATCAAAAGTCGTGTGGTCTCGTGAAATCTTCCGATCTGAGAGCACACACCATTTTCTTCAGCGCTGCAAGGTTAATTAGATTTTCCACAGATTCTTGCCTAATGTGATCTGTGCTGAAAAACAAGTCCTATGTGTCCCCAACCTAAGATCAAGATGCTTGGGTAGTTGAACATCACAACATGGTTATGGAATTATGCAAATCTAATTACATTCAATCTATATATAATCATATCACTTTTCACAGCCCCCAAATAAGCACAGTCCTGTTGTACTTGGACTCCAGTTTACATGGGTGTGTGTAAGGAAAAACGAAGTGACGAATTATTGATCAGAATTAGAGAAATATGTCAATACATTTCTGAGGGCTACAAATTATCACTTAATTCACATTGTTAAAAGTATCTAGTTTTATTGTGCCTAAAAATATTTTTTAATTACTTGCTCGTGGAGGATTAAGTGCCAGAATATTCTGAGAGCAAGTTAACTAAAATATTTTTTTTTTAATTTTCTAATCTAAACTTTCTCTTGAAGGATGTCTCTATAAGACCCACTCTTAATAGAAAAGGTTGGAGATAGTCCCTTCTTCTGAAGCAGAGTAAAATTGTCCTTTATTCAGTGTAATAAGGCTAATTAATGACTTCCTTGAGTGAAAGGAAAATTTATGTGCAGGCTTATATGCTTTATAATTGATGTTTTTCAGATCTAATTCAATTATCTATACTTCACACACCATTTTGGTTTGCTTTGAGTTACTACGAGTGAGGGATTCAAGACAGGTTTCTAGCTCTTGTGCATGACAAAGACATGAGTGTGGTGTGTGACAGTAAGGATAAAGTGGAAGGGTTTACTAATGCAGCAGTGTGCTGGGGGTAAGTGGAACTCACACCTGCCAAGGAAAGTAGCACAAGACCTGGGAGCATATGGTACATATGTTTCAATTCTTACCTGGTTCTGGGGAGGCTCCCATTGGGCGCTTCTGCAGCATGACTGACAACGTGATTGACAGGGCGCTGAGTCATGTCAGCTGTGTCTGTTGATCATGCTCTTTCCCCAAAGTCACTATGATATGATTGCATTTATGAGATGAAACTGGTGTGCAAACCTTCCGTGAGCTTCATGTGAAGAGAAGGTACTCTATGGCCTTCCGACAGGTTTGGTACACGTGTGCCCTGGTTTGGAATTTTGAAATCTCCAGGAAGAACTGGGGTTCTTTGCTATTCTCATTCTGTCACCTTGTACTAAGCTGTGTGATAATGTTTGGAAGGACAAGGGGGTTAGCTTTGAAGGGTTGCTCAGATTTATAGCACTGTAGTGGAGTGGTCCACTGGTGAGTGGTGGGGAAAACGCCTGCTGTCCCTAATTTCACTATCTGTATTACAATTAAATGAAATGTATGGAGTGGTAAAGCCCCATTTTTCCGCTTTGAAATAAACTGTGCTGTCTGTGATACAGGAAGATTGTGACTATTGTGACAACAATTTAGTTTGTAAAGTGTTTCTGGAGTAGGATGATGTTTTGTTGTTGTTTGAAAACAACAACAAAAGGAGAATTTGAAGAAACAGATGTTTCTCTAAGAAAACAGGAAATCTAGAAATAAATTAACAGCTATCTTTAAAGATTCCAGTGAGTGCTATTTAAAAGTGACATGAGTTACTTCTTTCATAACTCAAGCATCACAGAATTATGAGCTTCTTTTAACAAAGTGGACAATACTTATGACTTCTTATATTAATGACATTTTCTGTTACTACATCTATTATATATCTGCCCATCCAATTAAGACATTGAACACTACGCCAGGAAACACGGGCTTACCTACATCTCAGATTCAGTGTTTACCTTCAGCTGTACTCTGCTGTAAAGTAATACATAATTACAACTAACCCTGTTTGATATAAAACTAAGGCTAAAGGAAGCTATATAAAAGTTAACGCTAGATTAATGTTACAGAGCAGAGAGAGGGAGGTAGCTGCATCTGGCTCCTGCTCTCGCAGCCAGTGCAGTGCATTGAGCTCCACAGAGATGGCACCAGGGCAAGTGATAGCCTGAGACTCGCTGGGCGATGCTGTACCTCATTGAGGGAAACAAGTAAACATGGGCAAAGGAGATCCTAAGAATCCTAGAGGCAAGAGGTCATCATAGGCATTCTTTGTGCAAACTTACCAAGAGGAGCACAAGAAGAAGCACCTACATACTTCCATTAACTTCTCAGATTACTAAGAAGTGCTCAGAGAGGTGGAAGGCCATGTCTACTAACCAGAAAGGAAAATTTGGAGACATGGCAAAAGCACACAAGGCTTGTTAGGGAAGATAGATAAAAACTTACATTCCTCCTAAAGGAGAAACAAAAAAAATGTTTAAGGATCCCAGTGCATCCAAGAGGCCTCTGTAGGCCTTCTTGTTGTTCTGTTCTGAGCACTGAGCAAAATTCAGAAGAATATTCTGGCCTCTCCGTTGGTGATGTCACAAAGAAATCTGGGGAAAGGATTTTTGCTGCCTACCCAGCTAAAGGAAAACCTGATGCAGCAAAAAAGGGAGTCATCAAGGCTGAAAAAAAAAATAGAAAGAAGAAGAGGAGGATAAGAAAAATGAGGTTAAAGAGGAGCAAAATAGAGATGAGGAGGACGAGGAGGATGAAGAAGAGAGTGATGATGAATAAGTTGGTTCTACTGCATGTCTTATTCTTGTCTATAAAACACTAACAAACCTGCATACAACTCACTCCTGTTGAAGAAAAAGAAAATTGAAATGTAAGGCTGTGTAACACTTGATTTCAAAATGTGTCTTTTTTTTTTTTAAATATAGTTAACATGCTATGGAATATGTCTTTAGATAGCCCTGTCCTGGTGGTATTTTCAAAGGCCGCTAACCTTGGCTGGTACAATATGGGGGTTGGAGGGCTGTAGAGATTGATAAGTTCTGGAGAACTTCAAAAATCTTGTAAGGGTGACATTTCCTGAGACCAGATTCATCAAAAGGAATGAGATGACCAAGATCCCTGTCTTTTTATGAGAATGGAACGTGCTATGTGCATGACAGCAATATTATATGAGAAAACAATTTATTGATGGATAGGCTAGTATTTGCTGTCGGTAGTATTTTTCCTCCTTTCTTGGTTTCCTACAGTTATGAACTACATTTGCTCCTCCGAACTTCAAACCTTCAATTATAATTTGTAAATAATATGTCAGCATTTTTACCTGTTTGGAATAATATTGAAATCTATTTGCCAAATCTTACAATAAAAAATCATGCTAAAATTACCTAAACACTTCCAAATTTTATAATACATTTTCTTTTAAATTATCATTGTTATCTTCTAAGTTACAAAAATTTCTGGTCAGAACAAAGACTATTTATCTGCTAGGTACCTGTGGTGGTTTTGAAAGCTTGGTGCTGAATAAGTCATTAAAATTTTCAAAAATTGCTAGCTTCTTTGGAACTTAAGGCTTAAACTTATTTTTAAAACATAGATAGCAACATGCTGCAAAACAAGTCCATTGGATTTCTTGAAAATTAACCATCTTGATATAATACTGAAGAGTGCTATACAGACTAATAGTTTTTTTTGTTTTTTTGTTTTTTTTTTACCCCGAGACTGAGGTTCAAACTCACAACCTTGCACTTGGCAGTCAGGCACTTGTGCCACAGAGCTATCTCCCTAGCCTCCAAACTAGTAGTTCTTAAAAGGGAAGGTCTGTATTAGCTCTTCCTTTCAGAAGCTGTCTTTCAATCTCTTCACAGGTATTGATATTGAGTCTTATTACTACTCCAGGACCCATTCCCTGAGTTATCCACAATCTTCTGAGGTGTACAGAGCGAATAATTATCTTAATCTAGTTCAGTAAGAACATATATTTTAATTCAGCTTCTCTATTTCAAAAAAAATAAATTTTATATGAAACAAATGGTTTAATAAAATACATTGTGTATGATATGTCTATGCTATGTTTAAAAATATTAAATACTTCACAAAATATCACTCTCAAAGATATGCATAAACAATTTATTAACCGCTCACTTCAAAATATGATACTTTTTACCTATATTTTTAAAGCTGATGCCTGAATAGTGGCTTAGAATATTTTATTATTTGGAAGAAAAATTTGAGAAGAATGTGATTTATGACTCCATTGGTCTATTTTGAAAGCAGTAGCTTTATCTTCAATTACAAATATGCATCTCCCTCAAAAAGCATTGCCTTACACAAAATAGTGAAATAAAATAGTTTTTCTTTTTTTCATCTTTCAACATGTTATTTTTGACAATTTCTTCAAGTTTTTCCAACCTAGAAAGGATAGGTTCTAGTAAGAGTTTTATACCCCTTTCCACCTTGTAACTACAACCAGAAGTATCATTGTCAGTGGGAAGTGAAATATCATCTACTGGTGATTGCAGATAAAGTTCACAGTCTAGAATAAATGCTGTCAAATGTCTTTCTTAGCAAAATAGCTAATGTAGCTAACTAGAAGAGTTATGGTTTGAAAAGAAATAATATTTGCCTCTAAGATAAAGATAACATCCATCTCCATATTTCTTATTAGTAATAATTCATGTTGTATTAAATGTGGAGCTGGTAAGTTGTGGAAGAATAAGGAACAATCATCTAGTTAGGAGAAATCAATTCTTTTTTCGTGTTCATCAATTTTAACTCATTTTCTGATGATAGTTCTTAGAGGCCATGGGAAGAGATGCCAGAGCAAAATAGGAATAGAAAGCTCTTCTATTAGAATGGGAGCCAAGAATTCCCTATTTCACAGTACTATGAGAGCTTGAACTAAATTTAAGTTAACGTTATTTGGTTCTTTGCATCAACAGAAGAGTAGACTAGATTCTGGATGAAAGAAGACTGTAAAAGATATAACCATGCCTCATTGATCCTAATGGCTAAAGCAAATGTCAGATACGTAGAAACACACAAAATAGACACAATCAAAACCATTTCAAGTGCAAGGTAGTTCTTTCAATTTTAAAAAATTTATCTATCTATCTATCTATCTATTTATTTATTTATGGGACTGGGGTTTGAACTCACGGCCTTGTACTTGCCAGGCAGGCACTTGTGCCATGGAGCCATCTCCCCAGCCCCAATATTTCTGTATTTAAATATTGTATTGTCCAACGTGTATAGACTATTTATGTAGGCCTAATTCCCTTATCAGAGGTTTTATGCAATTATCATTTGAGCCTAAGTATAAACTAGACTGGAATACTCTTAGAATTATCTTGCATTAAAACACAAGAAAAAAGACAAGCATTTACACATTCAAAATTTAACAAGACTATGAGGTACTTTTCACTTTTTATTTATAATTTGTGTTAGTGACTCTAAGCAAGAACTTTGAAAGTAAAGAATGAATGAACAAAAATCATGAATAGAGAATTAGATATGGAGAAGGGCCATTGCATAAGAAATACTTTAGTAGTGAACATTCCAAGAAATTCAAAGACAAATATTTCTCTAAAAGTTAGACAGGAAACATGAGCCACTAAAGATTGTGTTGTACTGATGCAGGGAGACAAAGCTGGCTCCTCCAAATGATACAGGGAACCTCTACATGATTTAGGGAAAACTGATCTCCCAACCTACCTGGAGGAATTCATGTTCACTAAAACTGAAGAATGAATTTTAGGAACAAATGGAGGTAATGAGCAGAACATATTTATTGAGGGAAAGAAAGCTGTCCAAGAGAGGGACAAGAGTGGGGCCCTGAGTGGTTGGTCCCCAGGAAGCTGTCTCTTCCAGGGACTTTTGCAGTGTAAAACCAAGAGGTGAGGCTGGTCTAAGGCGAAAACCATGGAGACTTACTTAGATGGGCATGAGGTGGGACACAACTATGGTCAACCAATGAGATTATAAGTGTCACTGCTCCAGTAAAACTTATTAAATCCAATACAAAATGGGGAAGCGAGTCACTTCACAAGCAGACATGAATACCGGGACAGTGTTTTCCTGTTGGGCATTGGGCTAGTGACTCATCTGGGCTCTTTTAAGGTGATTCGTACCTATTCAGAATAACAATCCCTGATGTGCATTTCTAGGGAACTATGTGTCTCCATTTCTTTCCTCTTTCATCTTGAAGTCTGGCCCACTGTAGGGGTCTGTCTGTGTCTTCCAAGTTGTAAAGTCACCTTGTCTTCTGTATTATCTCCTTGAGGGCCTGGTCCGGTCTGACTGACTATAATATTTCTATCTAATTTAGCTGCCTACAACAGTATGACCGATGAAATGAACACACTCTGGCTTTTCCATATCATAACATAGGCTGGTGTCATTTCTGGTAATCAAGGCATAGAGGTAATAGGGATAAACTATTCAGACACCTTTGTGATACTTTGCATACGGTGTGCCATTGTCTGTTGAGGAGAACCTACTTTTATCTGTGAAGGTCATCACATTATGTTGCCAACAGAAATGTAAGTACCAAGAGGAGAGACACGGCTATGGATGTCATGATAGGCTGCTGCCACGTGCCAAGAGCCTTCGGAATTCTCCATTTATTGCGTGTGTAGTCTTCATAGAATCCCATATACTAATCTGACAGGAATAAGAATGAAGCAGCCAGACAGAAAGACTTTCCCTTTTTATGACTAAAAGCTTTCTTTAGAAAATCTCAAAATTGCTCACCATTGGCACTGCTTCATTTCCCACTGTTTCTGCTTCCACACTTTAATTTCAGATACCCTGGGGATTTGGGAAGCAATTATGTATGATTAGTTGCAACAACTATATATGGAAAGGGCAGATGGTACAGCAATAGTGGATATAAATTGTTTAGATACTTTGTATTACTTGTATCAAGGTGTCATAATTTGCTAAACCATTTTTGTTATCAGGACAATAATATATTATAGAAATATATTTTTTCAACTTATGCAATAATGAAAATGCATGCTTATAAGTTAATATAAATTCCACAATCACCACTTGGCCACATTCTGACTTACACTACCCAAAGCAAATCTCGGAATCTTCAAGAAGAGAGGCATGCAAGTACGTAAAGGCAGAATGTGTTTCTAGATGAATAAACTATTAACAACTGTAAGAATGATGTGTTTTTTTTTCTTTATTGTGAGGTTCTTATTGGTCAACGTACTTCGTAGCTGAGATGGTCTGCACACAGTATCTGAGCCCTAGATAAGTTTATTGGAATTGGTATACTTTCCTTATATTTGCTTTTTGAGTAAATGAACCCTGAAAACCATAAAGATAAGTAATAAAACTAATAGTGCATTTGTCAGTTGGAGACACTTAAGCTATTCCTAAACCCAGAAACATTTAACATTTAGCTCTGACATTTGGTTATTGTACTATTGTAAGAAGAGTTATTATTTGCAGGCAATTTACTATTGTCGATTGCTATAAAGACAATTCTTGTTTCAGCATTTAACCTTCATGGTTTTTATATTTGTGGTTGATACAAGAATTCTCATCCAGGAATACAGGAAAATCATGATTGGTAGGTGAAACTAGAACTTTCTAGAACTGTGCATTGCCCCATTTGTCCATTTTCGTAATTTTTCTTTCTCCTCTGACTGCACTCAGCATGCTGGTGACCTGAGGCCAAGGAACCAGGGACCCAGAAGAGAGATTCCAAAATTTAGCTAGTGGTCATTTTCTATTTTTTTTTTCTGGTTCTAAAAATATTTACGTACTTCCCTGAATTATTAGGTTATAGTTGGAGTAAATTTAATGGACATTTAATTTTATTGAAATTAATAACTATTTTACTCAAATCATCAGAAAACCAATGGCCTTACTAACTAGGAAGGAGCAACACTGGCTATTGATTCCTCAGTTGCTTCAATTGTTCATGCTGCTTATAGTACGTAACAATAAACCAAGGAACTCCTAATATATTCCCCCTTTGCTCGGGAATACTAACCTGCTACATGTGTGGCGCCAGCATTGACCGTGAGGAGACTCAAAGATTCCAGTCTGGACCTGACCTCCATGGCTTGCCAATAAATATCTCAAGTTTATTACTAGCTTTACACTGCTGTAGTATACTGATAGTAATTGGAAATGAAAGGTATCATCCAATTTATAGCATTCTGCTTTCAGTAACAGAAGTTCCATTTTACAGTTCTTGAATGCTAAAATGCAATGAATGTTGGTAGGAGCCATAGTTAATTGTCTTTCTGAATAGAAAATGGCTTTTAAAGGGAAGAGTCTGCAGCCCATCAAAAGACATCTTAATATAGATGATCTGAACAACAAAAACTGAGGAAGCCACGATTTTATGTAATAATTTATGTAATCAAGATATTTTGCAGCAAAGACTAACACACACTGATAACACTAAACAACTGACACCTTTTAACTTGAATGACTTTCTATGGGTAAGCACCAATTTCGTGAGTGCGTGAATTATCCCTCCTGGACAAGGCAAAAACCAGTTCAGAAGAAAAGATGTCTCCTTCACAAGTAAGCATTTTCTTGAAGTAGTCGTCAAGCATTAAGTATTACATCTCTCTGTACACCTGGGTATGTGGATGTATATGTGTGTGTGTGTGTGTGTGTATGTGTGTTTGTAAGCTTGTGAATACATGTGATTACAAGTTGGTAAGCCTTTCCACATTTCTTGTGAAATAAAGTTTCATATTGAGTTAAGGAAGTGATACTTAGGGTCATAGGCTTATGTTTTTTTTTTTTTTTTAATATATCATTTTCACCTCTTTTATTTGTTTGTTTGTTTATTACAGGATCTTGCTATGTAGGTTGGACTTAGAGTGATCCTACTGTCTCAGCCTTCCCAGTGCTGGGTTTACAGGCATGTGCCACCATGCTGGGTTTTGGTGGCTGTCTTCACACAGGACAACAAGGCACGTGGTAGTGGGGACTGAACCTGCTTGCCAGACAGGTGCTTAGGCCACCAAGTTTTCTTGGTATATTTTTAAAATATGTCTTATAATTACTGAATTTCTGTATTGGAATACAATAGCATTTGAAGCTGAGTTTTGCTATGGATTTTTTTCTCCAGTAAAAGCCTCTTGTACCAAGAGAGACTTACTAGAAATAAAGGATGTTGTCGTACTCCTCTTTGCATTTTAGTAATAGAATTATACACGCACAAATTGAAGCAATCACTTGAAATGTATACCAAAAGGCAGTAAGACAGAAAGGTAGATGAGCTATAAGAATCATTTTTGTCTAAAGGACACTGTTATCTTTACAACGATACTATAAAATGTTCTTAGTCAAAAATATTTTCTCTTGAGAAACTTCATGTTGGATGCAAAAATTATTCTCCTTAAACATTTATATTTTATTTAAACACAAGTTTCAGTTAGTGAAAATATAAACATTAAAGTTAAGATTTTTTCATAAAGTAAGAAATAATTCCAGAATACAGATACATATGTAAAATAAAGTATAACATGCAGAATATTATAGAATTAATATTCCCTATAATAGCACATGTAACAGTAAATCTATTTGCTTCTATTGTACAAAAATATATTGATATCATGTTGAAAGATCTTCCAATGTATTTATAGAATTTTGAGAAAACTGTCTTGTAATTTACCCTCATTATATATTCAATTTTGAAAATTTAGAAAATAATCTTTATCTATAATAAATGAATATTAATACTATGGTGCTTTATGTATAAAAATGAGTATGGGCCACATTCTGACTTTAGCTACACAAAGCAAATCTTATTAACTTCAAGATGAGAGGCATGCAAGTATTTAAGGGCACAGTGTGTTTCTAAATGAATAAACTATGAACAACTAGAAGAATGATGTGCTTTTCTTTTTTTATTTTGAAGGTTTTTTGGTTAACATAACGCATAGCTCAGATGATCTGCAAACGGTATCCAAGCCCTAGATAACTAATTTAGAAATTATAAGACATATAATTATAAGTTACCAGGCTGGGAAGATAACTTGGTTTTCTAAGCACCTGCCTGGAAAGCAGGTTCAACTCCCAGTACCATATGTCTTGCTGTCCTGCATGGAGCCAGTCCCCCAAACCCCACATGGTGGGACAAGCCTGTAATCCCAGCACTTGGAAGGCTGAGACAGTAGGATCATTATGGGTCCAAGCTATATAGCAAGACCCTATACCGAATAAGTAAATAAATAAATAAAAGCTGAAAATGATATCTTTTACAAAATAACAAAGCCCATGACCCTAAGTATTATTTCCTTAACTCAGTATGATACTTTATTTCATAAGACATGGAGAAAGGCTTACCAATTTGTAAGGCTTACTAATATACTTGTCTGCACTCACTATGTCTTGAACAGATTCTCAGTGAAGTAGATGCTGGCCAATTGTTGGAATTTGAAAAAAAAAATCCCATGAAATATTTTCATTATACTTTGTGGTATTTATAGATTCCTTTAATTTCAATATGGATACATTTAGAAAATATACCATAAACTTCTTAAATGATACGTGATGCAAGGACTATTTTTTTAAAAAGACTTTCTCACCCTTGAAAAGCAGAAAACTCCATTCCTATAGATTTGGAAGAAAACTAAACAAAAATGAAAACCTGACTTCATAAGAAAGAAAAATCAAGGAAAGATTTTTTTTTTCAAATTTATCGAGATAACTGTGAACAAAGAGCTAAGAAGTGTACAAATAAATTATCTTGTGCAGCTGATTTTTTCCCCCTTCAGGAGTAAGTTTCTTTAAGAGTACTTCACCTAGACTATGTGGTGACTATACTTGAATTCTCTTTCTCCATCAACCTAGTCCACAAGTATGCAGCTGCCTGCAAACTAAACATCATTATTACCTTTGTGCTTGGTTGGTGGATTTAGCTGGTGCTAGCTCTGCTTCCAGAGACTGGGGGATTGCATGTTTTTCATTAAAATGGAACTCTGAAGAATTAAAAGTTAAACAGGAGACATAATTTGTTTTCCAATGTTATATTACAATGTCTAGGCAGAACTTTTCCTCATAACACTGTAAGGTATGTAATACCCGTGGATTAGCCAAATGGGTGGTCCAGGGCACATGAAGAAAGTCATAGGGAAGTATTCCTTTGAGTCCTATAGATTTTTTCAACCACATATGCTTTTACAGATGGGGAATCTGATTACAAAGAATATAAGTAACGTGTCCATATTATCATGGAGTTGGTTAGTGACACAACTGGGAGTATCAGGCAAGCCTCTTTGCTGGTCCACGTAAATTATAACAGAGAAGAACAAACAATTTCTCATCTGTTCTCAATGTGTGGGGACGTTTCCTCGTATACGTTTGGTGGAATGTTTTCTGAATGATGTCAGAACTCCTTAAACACGTATCATCATGTTCTCTACAGTGACATTAACCTGTTAATTATAGTTTCCAAAAGTGCTAAAACAGCTGAACATATTTTTCTTTCTGAGACTGAAATATTTAAGTGCAAGTGACCATCAAGACTAGAAAGTCAATGATAAATGAGGCAGCATTTGTTTTCTGTAGTGCTGTGTATTTAACAATATAGTTTCACTTACCTGAGTTAAATCATGCTCAGTATCTAAACAATACTGTGATATAACCCAGCTATAAATGTAGCAGTTATATATTGCCATCAGATGACAGATGAACTATAAAAATTTTGTATTAATCTGCTTCTAGTGAGCCTCATTGGTGTGAAACCTTTTATTTTATTTTTATTTTTATTTTTCTTGTTTCAGAACTTTTGTTTGTCTGTTTATTTATTTTTATGGCCGGCTCAGCCTGCCCTTAGGGCAGGGCTGGTGCAGCATGTGGCGCCAGGGATTGAACCGGAGTCCCTGCAGCCGCCCAAGATTTCCTAAGCAGGCGCTTTAAACCACTGAGACATCCTGCTGGGCCTGGTGTGAAACCTTTTAAAATTTAAAAATTAAAATGTTGACATCGTTTGTAAGCTATGCAAAAATGTCTACCTTATGGATTTCTTATGCTATTTCTGAGTCCATCTAGAACTCATATCCAGTAGTTTGGAAACTTCTATCTAATTGGATAATATCTGCAGAAAATAGTGTTATTTTTTTTCTCTTCTTCAATTTTTTACCGTACATATAATTAAAACAGAATTCAAAGCATAGATAGTGGAGCTTAAGTTAATAAATTCTAGCAATTGTGTACATGTCCATAACCAACACTTAAGAGAAGACCTAGAGTGCTCCATGTCTACAGATGACCTGAATGCTTTGACAGTCATCATCCTGAGGGGACAGAGCAATGACGTTGTACTCACATTTGATTCTTTTGTCCGTTGCTCACCAGTTTTCTGCAGATGGGCAGCTGTTGGTTTATATATTTAATTATTCAATGGCTATTTATTGAGTGGCCTTTACCTTTAAGAAATATTACGCTAGAAATCACATTGGGAAGGTGAAATTGACTATGTATCTGCCAGGGAAAATTAATTTAAACATCACTTAATGAACAATGGATAAGCAGAAAATCATAATAGCTAATGGAGAATAGTGTTGTGGACTCGTGTCCTACATGGTGAGGAAAAAGATGTGCATCACAGGGATTGAGGAGCTGTGTCTACTCAGTTCTATGGAAGACTTGAGCTGCCCTGCTACACTGTATGGCATCAAAGGGAAGAAGGGAGCTGCTTGGAGTTCTGACAGTGAGGATTCTACTGTGAACAGAACAAATGAAAAGTTGATGGTGGAAAGAGGAAACTCCAGTTTGTTCAAGCTATTATCAGAAGAGGAACCAAAAGATTCCAATGTAAGCAACAAGGAGGGAAGCGAGGCTCAAGAGGGCACCGGGCTGTTCCTCAGGGACAGAGAACTTGCTGGCCATGCACGAGGCATGGTGACCAGCCTTAGCACAAAAACACAAACCATGAAACTTGACGATGTGTCTAGACACTCATGGTTGCAGTCCATGGTCTCTGTGTTATTTAGAGATTTGTGCTCACATGTGGTGAAGAGTTGGAATAACAGTTCATAGTTATTTATGTTCCTTTGGATGAAAACTTTGGATAATACTTTATTTAATATTTAAGAATTTTTCTCTCTCTACCTTCATCTCTAACTCGGCGTCGTACTCATCTTGACATTTTCTTTGGGCGTATTCTCAGTTTTCCTCATGTGCTTTCAAATTCCTTCTTGTTATTTCAATGCCGTATGATATCACCTTTCACTTCGAAACCAGCATTAACATTCCTGAGGCAATTTGGCATTTGGGAGAGAATGGAGTTCTGCATCAAAAGAGGGTATAAGCGTCTGCATGGTCTTTTCTAACTCTGCTTTCTCTCTTTTTTAAATTTGTTATTACCATTACTATTACGATTATGATTATTTTACAGTAGTTAGCACATTGCATAATGTTTTCATGATAGTTGTTCAGAGTACAAGATGCAGACATGATTCCTTGTCTATAATCTGCTTTCTCTCTTTGCTAAACTGCTCCTCCATCTCTTTCCAACCTTTACCTTAACAATTATTAGCATTTGATCATTAGCTTACACAATGTGCTGCTCAAAAATAAGATTTCCCCAGATTTTGAATTCAGGAAATTAGCAGGTACTTAGCTCCTGGGTAAGTTACCCTCAGGGACTGACATCTCCACATCAGGCATTTTCTTTCTAAGGCTGAAGTGTGAGCAAACCAGACCAGCCCATCTGCTTTCTTTCTTAACAGAACCTCCCTGCAGCGACACATGAACAGCAGTACTGTGTAAAGTATTTTGAACACACTAGTGTTTTCCCATTATTATTATTTTAAACCTGAAAATGGCCCACAAAATTGCACTAGGAATTTGCTATAAAAAATGAGGTGAGATTTTTGAAAAATCTAAGTGCTCATTAATTCATGACTCCATTTCATCAATATCTTCTGTTAACAAGGCTGAAATAATTTTATTTTCTCTTATGCAAATTAGCTTATTTTTAAAAGCTCTAAAGTGTGGAGATATAAAGTGTAGTGGCAAAGAATATGATACACATACTCTCATTGTGTTTTAGTCAGACAGAGCTTCACCAATTACTGGAAAAATTAGTCAGTCTCCCTGCATTTGTCTGGATCTGTTATAAGAGAATAATAAGTCCACGTGTCATATGTTGTGAAGCTCTTGAGGCAACGCCTGGTACCTAGCATGTGGCTAGTATTTATATCCTCTACATCAGAACACCAAGACACAGGGATTTTTGTCTATGTTATTTTCTGCATTGTTCCTGCTACTTATAAGCCTAGATCACAGTAGCAATTCAATGAGTTCTTGTTCTTACAACTCAGTAGGGCATCGCTGCATCTTACACAGGTACAGGAAATAAAACAGGGTTGTCCTTCAGCAAGCAGAGTGAGAAAACTTTTCCTGTGCATCATCTATTATTTGAATTGCATATGATCAGGATACCCTCGCAAAGTTCACAGCTGGTTCTTCATTAAACTCAATAAGTGTTTAAGTTAATACTGATGTGCTTTTGGTATATCTGTAATCCTCTCTACAAACTTGAAAGAACGTGTGTATGTGTGTGTGTGTGTGTGTGTTGCTGTTGTTGTTGTTATTGTGGATTTACTTAAGATTTTACCCTTATGAATAAGTTATGATGTCTTCCTGGACAGAAAATTACAAAAATATAAACATATCCTAAATTAACAGTGACAGCCAGCTGAAGCTCAGTGGAAGTAAATAAGAAGATTTGAGGGAGGCTATTTTAAGGCTCTCTCAATGAAAAATCAGAGTGGCTTGAGCTGTGATCTGCAGGCCCAGGGAGCTCAGGTGTGGAGCTCTCCTGGCGCCATTTAAGATCTTAGGTGGACTTGAGGGCCTGTGGGACTCTGTCTTAATGACTACAGAGAGGTACAAAAGTGAACAAATGCAGGAGCACAAGGACTCTTAATCTTCTAGCTCACCCAGATCAAGTCCAGGAGACAATGACATACAAAAACCTGGAAGTTACCCAACTGAAGTCTCTGAAATGATAGCAACTGAAGTAAAGAAACAAGTCCATCAGGCTATAAAAGAAATAAGAACAGAAATAATCTCTCAGGTCCCAAAAGTAAATTGTGAGATTAGATTTAAGCACTCTGTAATTGATTCTAGCATACTATTTCTCAACATTTAAGCCCTCTTGGTAAAACTCTCAAACTTGAGCAAAGCAGAATCATCTCTAGGTCATACTGAAGAAGACAGTGGGACTGTCTGTACTTCAGAATTTGTTTTTCTATCAAGCTTCTAGGTAGTGTTGTAGGCTAAACAAAACTACTTTAAAAAATACTGGATTAAAGGTTGATATCAAAGAATTAGTTGTCAACTAAAAATAGTCTCATAAAGGAACATATGGAGAGCTCCTTTTAGGTATGAGTGGCACTAAGTTGGCCAAAGAATTCCACAGGCAAAGCCTGTTTCTTAATGATAGGACAATGAGAGAAAATACGCAGAGGCATTAGAGTTCAGAATTCAAGCAAAACAAAATTCCCAAAAGTCACTTTCTAGAAGATAAACAGAACAGATTGAAGGAACATGTGAAGAGTTCCTTCTTCGGAGTGATATTCAAAGCAAGAGGCTAGGATAAGGCAATTGGAAAGCACAGGTGAAAGAGAAAGTAGATGGTGGACCATTTTGTAACTTTGTATTCCTCTTTGTTTATTTTGTTTCTAATACTGAGCTTGTGGATCTAAAATATTGCCTAATATCAGCTATTTAAATAGACTTCTATCTAGAACATATACATGGTTTTTGAATTTGGGTCAAATTGAAAACCATAAATGGACTTCTGAGATGGACATTTACTTCTCAAATTAAAAAAAAATACAAATGGAATGTAAATATATTTTTTTAAAAAATTTTCAACATCTTTGCTGATTGGAGAAATGCACATTAAAACAACACTGAGATTCCATCTCATCCTGGAAAGAACGGCTATAATCAAGAATTCAACCAATAACACATGCTGGAGGGGCTGTGGGAAAAAAGGGAACCCTTCTCTACTGATGGTGGAGTGTAGACTATACAACCACTATGGAAATCAAGAAGACGTTCCTCAAAATCTAGGATTGGAGGCCTTGTTCAACCGAGCTGCTCCTCTCCTGGATGTTTTTACAAAAAGAAGTGCATGGAATACTATTCTGCTATAAAATGGTAAACTTCAGGCTTTTATAGGTACATGGATGCAACTGGAGTTCATACTGTGAAGCGAAATGAATCAGACCTCCATGTGCAAACATCTTATTGTCTCCTAAGTGTAAGAATCTGAAAGAGTAAATAAAACCTGGAAGATATAATGGGTACTGTGAAAGGAAAAGCAAAGGGTAGTAAAAACTGGAATGAGAAAAAGGACAAAAGGAAGAAGGGGAAAAAGAGATATTTATGTATACGTACAGGATAGCTTGGATAATTATGCTGTGATTTCTGTTATACTGAAGGAAATTAAGGCTTATTTTTTCTTCTTTTCTCCTTTTTAATTTCATATGACTTCTTAAAAATTTCTAACCAGTTTTGCATGTTTCTATCTGGCAAGCTAAACAACTAGTTGAAGACAACATTATGCAATCTTACGATCGTCGTCAGATTCCTATTGTTTTGTTTAGTAAAATTCTGTATCATTTCTAATGTTTTTCTCACTCTTGTGCATTCTCTTTAAACAATTTGCATGTAATGCAGTGATTTAATGCTGGCAAGAGGTTGCTGAACTACCTATTCTAATAATAATTAAGTATGATATATATATATATATATATGTATGTATGTATGTTTCCTATAGATGCTGTAACAAATTTATGCAAGCAGTAATTTTATTTTATTTTATTTTATTTTTTTTGGTAGTACCAGGGATCGAACTCAGGACCTTGTGCTTGCCAGGCAAGCACTTATTCCACTGAGCCGTCTCCCTGGCCCCCTGCAAGCAGTAATTTTAGAAGATAAAATTTATTCTGTGATACATTTGGAGGTCAGCAGTCTAAAATCAAGGAGTTGGGAGGGTTATATTTCCTTCAGAGAGTCTAGGGCTCTTTGCCTCCTCAGCTTCTGGTGGCTGGCAGTTTTTGACACAGAAGGCTGTGTAAACTGCAGCCCTGCCTCTGTGATCACGCTGCCTGCCACCCTTTCTGTGTCTGTGAAAGCTCCCTCTGTTCCATGCTTCCAAGAAAACTGGGGGGTAGAGAGATAATCAGAGCACACTTGGGTCATTCAGGATAATTTCCTACCTCAAGGAGCCTAACTTTATCACATATAAGAAATCCTCTTTTATTAAATAAGACAGCAGGAAACGGTTCCTGGGACTTTGAACCTAATATTTTGAGGACATCATTCAATCTGCTGCAAATCACAAAACTTTCTCTTCTGTCTCATACTCCTTTGATATAAATTTACCATGTAAAATATTCTCATTATGAAATATTTTCTATTTCTACCTTTTAATATTTTTGTTATAATGTAGACAAGGAAAAGACAGGATAATTTTTATGCATCAATTTCCCTACATCATTTCAGTCGTTGATTACAGAGGGGACATGAAAATTTTTGTCAAACTGAGACATTTATATAGCATACGGGTAATGTATGTTCCAAGTATTCAGAAGCATAATTTATTGGATTTTTTTCTTTAGCTACCTAAGAAAAAAATTATTTTTTAAAAAGCTGATTTTTAAGAAGCTGACCTTGTGAACTGGTTTCATGTGAAAGTGGACAAGTAGTATTTACAAGTTTATTAAATTAATTTTAACAATTATTGAAGCAAAACTGCAGTTAACAATTAAGTACTAAAACACTTAGATGAAGTTCACCTAAACAAATTCATTAGAATAAAAAAAATCGTGAATCATGTGAAAAAACTTGACTTATAGCTCTGAAACTCTCTGGTGTTTCTATAAGTGTGATAGAAATGCATATTAAATTTTCTAAGGAATATTTGTCAAGGATGCTAAAAATTGAAATAATTTTAATTATTTTATCCTTCAACATATACTTGAAAACTTATAGGTAGTTTTACTCGGTTTAATGTTCAATAGTAATGTTTACTATTATTTAAAAAATGAAAACTCTTAACTAAACCATTTATCTTTTAATATGGCCGGGCTATATTTATGATGGTTTTGTGGAAAGCTAATTTTGGTGGGGTTTTTTTTGATATCAGGAATTGAACTCAGGACCATGTACTTGCCAGCCAGGATCCATGACTCTGAGCTATGTTCCTACCCCTATGGATTTACTGAGATCTATATCAAGTACTCTGTGATTCTACCATTTAAACTATGTTTGGTGAATAGGTGTGCCCACCTTCAAACTAGTGTCAGTCCAGTTCCAGATGACTGTAGTAGAACAAATACAAAATAAAATGAGTTACATATATTTTTTCCAGTATAGTTTATGCTTTCATTATACTGTGGATTCCTAAGTAGGAAGTTAAATTACATCTTAAAAAGCAATATATAGGGCTGACCTGATAGCTCAGTGGATTAAAGTACCTGCTTAGGCAGAGGGCAGTGGCCAAGGTTAGATCCCTGGAATGCTGAGCCAGCCCCAACCCTGGGGATACTCTGAGAAAGGATTGAGACTGGGCATAGTGGCGGGGGCCTTCTATGCTAGCACTTGGGAGGCTGAAAACAGGAGGATCACTGTGAGTCTGAACTATGTAGTGAGGCTCTGTAGACCCTTTCCTACATATAGAATATATATATATATATATATATATATATATATATATATATATATTTATATTTATATTTATATTTATATTTATATATTCTTATTTAATGATATTTTACTTTCAGAATACTAACAGTCATCTTGATAGTGGGAAATGAATCTCCAAACCTGAAAGATATCTGCAAGTTTGTGTTCTCTAAAATCTAAAAATGAATTTTGATAACAACGGAAGTTAGCAGCAGATTATATTTATTTTTGGAAAGAAGGGACAGAAGGGGACTCAAGTGGGTTGCCAAGGAATCTGCCTATGATAGGGATTTTTATAGATCAAAACCATGAGGTGAGATGAGTTTAAGGTGGAAAACTGGCACCTGAGGTAGGACAAGACTGTGGGCCTCCAATAATATTACAAGCCTAATTGTTTAGGTAAAATTGGTTAAATCCAGAGTCAAGTGGTGAAGCAATTCACATAGTACAGGGGGTGGGAATACAGAACAAGGACTTTTCCTGTAAGGGGTTGGTTTACTGACTTTTTCTGGTTTCAAGTTGATAAAGATCTATTCAGAATATCAGTCTCAGATGCTTATCTTTAGAGAGCTATGTATTTGTTTGATTTTTTGTCTTGCAATCTGGTCCATAACTGTCCTTCCTTAGTTGCAAGATATCTTACCTTACACGCTGGCTCCTTTGAGGGACTAGCCCGGTCTAGGTGCCTATAATTTTTTTTTTTAATCTAACTCCCCTGTCTACAGCAATCCTACTGCTTAGCAAGTCAAAAACTCTTTTGCTGCTGGAGGGGCTTAATCTCCATATTGATTGCTGATGGGTGATCAGACTGCTTATTACTGGTGTGCCAGTGTAGAGCCACCAAGGTGACTCCCCTGGAAAGAAGAGCAATTACCTACTTCCCACTATTTTCACAGTCACTCATCAACAAGCCACTCCCTTTGTTATGAATTAATAAAATCTGGATTTTTCTGGCCCTGGGTTGATGCTTTTTCTCTGTCTAGCCCTCATCCTAGCTGGATTTAGGATCCATTGGATTCCCACTAATTTGGATATATTATTGCGTCTTTACTCCATGGGTTTCACTGGGAGTGAAATATTGGACTTAACTCACTAGAACTCCAGATTTGGATAAATCTGGCCCTATTTCCATGTACTGCTATGTACAGAGCTGACTTCTCCTCATCCTTTCAATTGGCTTTTTTCTCTTTCTTTCTTTCTTTCTTTCTTTCTTTCTTTCTTTCTTTCTTTCTTTCTTTCTTTCTTTCTTTTTATGGTTTGATTGATTGATTGACTGATTGATTGACTGAGGAACTTGACATTGAACTTAGGGTCTTACACTTGCCTGGCAGGCACCTGTGCCCCTGAGCTACCTACCTTCCTGGCCCTTAACTTCAACTGATTTTGAGCAAAGCAAAATCGATGTATCCCAGGTGCTGATATGTAGTCTTTAAAGCAAAGCCACAGGGTAATTGTATCAAACACCGTTAACTCTCAAAATAGTTAGGTGAGTTGGGGTGTGATGACCCTTGAGAAAAGAAGTCATCTCTTCCCAGGGCATAAAATATTAATTGGCAGCTCTGAAACACCCACACCAAAACATTAGATACTAGCTCCGTTGTGTTACACAGATTACTCTATGCATACCTTTCTCTCTGCCTATTGCAGAGGTCACTTGAGGCTTCCTACCTGGTCCAGCTCACAGCCCTCACCTACTTCCCATCATTTTCACAGTCACTCATCAACAAGCCACTCCCTTTGCTATGAATTAATAAAATCAGACTTTTTCTGGCCCTGGGTTGATACCTTTGCTCTGGGTAGCCATCATCCTAGCTGGATTTAGGACCCATTGGCTCCCCATCATTTTGGATATATAATTGTGTCTTCATTCCATTGGTTTCACTGGGAGTGGTACATTAGAGTTAACTCACTAGAAGTCCAGGAAGTTTTCTATGGGATTATGAATTGAAACTTTTCAGTCCTGGTGGAGGACTGGGAAAGGCTCTCTATAAAGCTGAATGGGAGGTGCTATGGCAAGGTCTCAAATAAGCAATGATGATATTTGTCACCACAACTGACTGTTATTTCAGGCAAGTTTCCCTGAAGCATGTGATTCTGTTTGATAGATTTTACTCAAAATAGAACTTATCAGATTGGTGTCAGTCATCTTGAACCCATCTCCTATTTTCTCTGCTAATTTCACATAATATTCTAAGTCCTTTGTAGCTATTTTAACAACATCCAGCCCACTTCATCAGAAGTAAACTAACCATCTCAGGAAAGCACTTCATTTCACCATCCATAACAAGCTGTTGCTCATCCATTAAAGTTTATTAAAACAATGCAGCAAATCAGGTACATTTTCAGGATTTACTTTTGGTCGTTCTTGTGTTATTTGTACTGTCTCTCTGAAGCTATAAAGCCCTCAAAGTCAGCCATGAAAGTTGGAATTGTCCTCTTCCCAGAGGCTCTTAAGGCTGACCTTTAGACCTTCCCTCCAGATTCAGCAATGCTCTTATAGCATCTCAAGTAGCAGAGCCTTTCCAGAAATCATGCTATTGGCCTTACCCAGATCCACCATTACCATGATCATCTATGACAACAACAGCAGGAAAAACGTATTATTTAAATGGTGACTTTAAATTGATATTTTGAACTAGAGAGACAGCTCAGTGGCATAAGCACTTGCCTGGCAAGAGCAAAGTCCTGAGTTTGATCCAGATAAGAAAGAAAGCAAGAAAGCAAACAAGCAAGAAAAAAGAAAGAAAGAAAGAAAGGAAGGAAGGAAGGAAGGAAGGAAGGAAGGAAGGAAGGAAGGAAGAAAGAAAGAAAGAAAGAAAGAAAGAAAGAAAGAAAAAAGGAGAGACTAAAAGAAAGACAAAGAGACAGAGAGGAAAAGATAATGAATGTTTCCCCTGTGTTTTTGTATCCCATGTCTACACAATGTGATTTGTATTTGAAGTATGAAATGTAATTTTGTCGCACATTTTTATGAGAGCTCTTGGGGATGACAGAATACATTGTCAATAAGCAGTAATATTTTGAAAACAAATCTGTTGTTTTTTTCTTATGAACAACTGGTTTTAACAATTTTTAAATTATATCAATCTCTATTGTAAATAGCTATGCTGTGTCATGGAGACTTTGCGGTTCCCTTTATAGAGCACAAGCAGACTGGATTTAGTACAATTCTTGGACTTGTGTTAGTGAGTTTTGGATCATCAGACGGTTAAATTCACATTGTTTTCCATGCAACGCAACCAGCAACATTCAACTCTGGTAAGAAAGCGAGCATACTGTTTGAACTTTGAAGTTAGGCATTCAAAGACTTTTCTTTACTAGCTATTGAAGTCCTAGTTGGTATCTTCCTTCAGTATCAGCTTATGTTATTTAAATGAAAACCTGTTTCCTATTACAGTACTTAATTAGATATGGAGCTAGCTTTTCTTGATGATTTACTGTGGATTCTATGCCAATGCTTACTACTTCATCTATATTTATATCTCATAGAGAAGAGTTCTTCCTTAAAACTCATGAATCAAACTCCATGCCAATTCAGCTGAGTGGTCAAATTGACTGAATGAAGAGAATTCTGGTGAAGCAATTGGATCACGGGGTCTCTAGATCCATCAGTGGATTCAGGCACTGATGTTCACAGCTGAATGGGTTGTTAGCAAGCGGGGCTTGAGAACTGGGTCATGAGGTGCTCATGCATCCCCCTGTGCTCTCTTTCCTGGACAGTACAAGGAGCAGGGGCTCACCCCTGTCCCTCTCTTCCTTGGAGCCAGATGCCCAGGGACCAACATGTCTGAAAGTATGTATCAAAATTACACCTCTCTTGATTTGAGTTAAAGATGTGAGATATTTTTGTCCAAGCATTCTACAGCTGGACAATATATACTCCTGGCTTTAAGCTTTTCTGTTTAAATTTCTTACCCTCTCAGCCTTCAAAACTTGAGAGTTAGGACATGTTCTGCATGTACTAGACTTTGGCACAAAGGGAATATTTTGGAAGGGTTGATCTATGTGGACCATTGAATTTTTCCCATGTTAGCAAGCAGGGTGTTTTTCTTTAATGTCATTCATCAGTTCCCTGAATGTCACATTTAATTTTTTTTTTCCCAACAATTTTCATGTGGATGCATATGTAAGCTCATTAGCACTCCAGGCCTTGATTTACTCTATGTCTCTTTTTGACACGTCTGCCTCACTAAGTATGATCATTTTACCTATAGATTTAAATAAGGGGCATACCAATTTTCCTATCACTTAATCTTAGAAGCCATTGTAAAGTTGTCAAGTGGCCTAACTTTGGTGTCCTATTTTATAGAAAAAAGAAGAGCAAAGAGATGAAGATCAACAAAGAAACGATCAGATTATGGGGAAGTCAGAGTACGGGCTATGTTTATGGATTAAATTCACTGCCTGGTAGCAGTGCAGTTTGTGATGTCCCAAAAGTAATACAATTGTAATATCAAAAATTTCTGATCACAGATCATCAAAATATAACGAAGAAACAAGTGATCACTTTGTCGGATCAGTGGTGCCCATAGGCCTCTTGATTTAGTATTGCCGTATCTTGCAATATAAAATTGAAATAAGTGGGCTGGGGAGATAGCTCCGAGGCACAAGTGCCTGCTGGGCAAGTGCAAGGTCGTGAGTTCGAACCCTGGTCCCACAAAAAAAAAATAAATAAATAAATAAAAATAAAAAAAATTGAAATAAGTGCAACACAAAGTAAAGCAAAGTGAAATAAACTGAGGTAGTCCAGAATACACAGAATTATACCACTATCACCATTGTTTAATTTAGAAAATTTCCATCATCTGAAAATGAAATTCACATTCATTAACAATCACTCCCAATCTTTACTTCATCTAATTTCTCTCTAGTAATTTATTTAAAAAAGATCATGTATGTGATATTTTATAACTGGCTTCATTAATACAGCATGTCCTAAAGTTTTGTCACATGATAGCATGAAGAAGTACTCTCTTTATCTAAAAAAATAATCCATTCCATAGATATATCATATTATTTTTTATAAATAAGTTGTAGATTTAAGCATTTCCCCCACCATTTTCTAGCTAAGCAAATAATGGTGGTACAAACATATGACACTAGGCATTTAATAATAAACAGAGACATTTATCTTAAAATTTTCGAAGAAGGGGCTGGTCAAATAGCTCAGGGAATTAAAGCACCTAGAAGCAGGCACAGGGGCCAGGGTTTTCATCCACAGCTTTGCTGAGCCAGCTCCACCTTGGGGCACACTGAGATTGCAATAGCGACTGGGTGTTGTGCCTCACACCTGTAATCTCAGCTCTGGGTATGCTGTAAACAGATGGATCACTGCCAGTCCAACCTAGTAGTGAAACCTTGAACACCCTATAGACTCTTCCCTAAAATACGAAAGAAAGAAAGAAAGAAAGAAAGAAAGAAAGAAAGAAAGAAAGAAAGAAAGAAAGGAAGGAAGGAAGAAAGAAAGAAAGAAAGAAAGAAGAAAAAAATTCAAGAAGAATCTCAATGTTTTTCTGGAAATTTCCAAAGTGAAGAAAATGAGGCCATTATATAGAATTATCATACTAGTTGGGGAGGTGATCAATTCTCAAAACCAGCATTTGTGTACTTCCTAGTCAATTTGTGCTCCAAAAGTGCTAACTTGTCCATTTATGCAAGAGAGAACATACTTCTCCTGTAACTCAAAGCAGGGAAATGTTGTTAAATCCATGGGAAATGGGAGAGTTCTCAGCATGTGCATATCACTAGAACTCATGATATGCTAAATGCTCTTTCCCCGTTATACTCGGTTGTTAAATTTAAACTGTGAATCTTAATTAACTTAATTTGTATATTTGTAAGAAAGGTATATTGATCTGGATGGCAATACGGCCTCAATAAGCTATTCTCTCATGCGAATAACATTGTTTTCCCTAGTTGGTAACTTATTGTAAAGAAAAAAATGAGAAACATTTTTTAATACTTTTTGAGTTTCTAACAATGAAAGTAATATTATATTGAAAATGAGACACTGACTCTTTGTTATCTAGAAAACAATTTTTCCAGTGATAGAAAAGAGCAATATAGAGAATGTATGGGACTCTTCCTTTAGATACATAGTTCAGAAATCCAAAAATACTGGTTTAATAAGAATACTCTCAGATAACATGAATATATACTTCCAATGTTCTTTTTGTCTGAAAAGAAAATTGTTTTGCTCTATGAAATTTGGATTTTAATGAAAAATGCAAATAACTGGTGCTAAAAAACTTATTTATGAAGTCTCTGCTATACTTGCATCTCTTGATTTACACTTGTTTTCTCCATCAGTAGATTTATTGCCTTTATCTTAATATTTAGATCTCTGATCCATTTCATCTTTTGTTTAGTACATGGTGATAGACATGGGTCTAGCTTTAGTCTTCATTATGTTGAACGTCAATTTTTCCAACACTATTTAGTAAAGAGACCGTCTTGCAGTGAATACGTTTGGCTCTTTTGTTGAAAATGGGGTTGGGTCTGCATATTCTATTCTGTTTCACTGATACTCAAGTCTGTTGTTACCCGTACCGTGCTGATTTCATCACAGTAGCTTTGTAGAACAATTTAAAGTCAGAGATTGTGATGCACCCTGGTTTGTCTTTGTAGCTCAGATTACTTTCATTATTCTAGGTCCTTTCCAGTTCCCAAAAAATGTTAGGAATGTTTTCTTCAATTCTGTGAAGTATGTTAGCAGTTTATGGTTAGTGCTGCCTCAAATCTGTGCAACCGGTTTGAGAGTAGGAGTAGGGCCATTTGCACTGTTAATTCTTCTCATATGTGAGCATAGCATAACTTTTCATTTTCTGAAATCTTCTTTGATCTCATTTTTCAGTGTAGTATAATTTTCAGTGTGAAGATCCTTTACTTCCTTTGTTAGACTGATTTCTAACTGTTTAAATTTCTTAGATGCTATTATAAAAGATGTGGTTTCTCTAATTTCTCTCTCAGTAAGTTTATTGTTTGTGTACATGAATGCTATTGATTTTTGAGTGTTGATTTTTGTATCCACATTAACTATTTAATTTGGTTAATAAATCTACAATTCTTTTGGTGGAGCTTTGGGGGTCAACTCTATAGCGTATCATGCCATATGTAAATAATGATAATTTAACTTTTTCCTTTTCTACCATATATCATATTTTTCTTTCTTTTTGTTTCTAATTGCTCTGGCTAATATTTTCAGAGCTCTCTTCATGGTAATGAACATTCTTGTTTGTTCCTGATTTTAAAATGGAACAAATAGTCCTATGGCTGACTATTTAATATGATGTTGGCTGTTGATTAGGTTTTTATCAGATTGAGGTAAAGGTCATTTATTCTAATTTTTGTAAGGTTTTTCATCGTAAATAAATGTTAATTTTGTCAAGTCTTTTTATCCAAATCTACTGAGATAGTCATATGATTTTTGGTTTTGATTTTATTAATTTGGTTCTATTAATGCTTTTTGCTTTGTGTGTGATGAAGAATCCCTGAATCCCAGGGATGAATGCTAGTTTGTCATAGTATATAATATTCTTATTTATTTTGTGTATTTTGTTTACCAGTATCTTCATGAACAAACCCAGATCACAAGAAAAACAATTAATAAATGGAATCTCACTTTATTGAACAGATTTTGCACAACAAACTGAAAACAACTGACAGAGTAGAAAAAAAAATTAGCCATTGTCCCTCAGACAAAGGAATTATGTATAGAATATACAAACAATTAAAAAATTCAGACACTCCTAAATTCAAGGGTCCAAACAAAACTGTGCATCTGACATAAACACACACTTCTCAGTTGAAATGAGAATAAAATATATGAATGTTCAACGTCATTGGTCAGTCACGAAATACTAATTAAAATAATACCTACATTCTATTTCACTCAAGAAAGAATGGCTATCTTCAAGAAATAAAGCAATAACAAATGTTGCAACTGTAGAAAAAAGGGAACCCTCCTACACTATCGATATGAGTATAGTTTTGTATAAATAAGCACTGTGGACATCAATATGGAGATGCCTTAAAATCTTAAGATTGGAAGTCTCATTTAACTCAGCTATTCCCCTCTTGGGTATCTTCCCAGAATTATTTATTTATTTATTTATTTATTTATTTGCAAGACTGGGGTTGGAACTCATGACCTTGCACTTGTCCAGCAGGCACTTGTGCCCTGGAGCTATCTCCCCAACCCCTCCCAGAATAACTTAAAATGTCACTCCACAGTTATATGCGTCTACCCATGCTTAGAGCAGCACAATTTGTCATAGCTAAATCTTGAAACAACCCAAATGCCCATCAAACAAGGAATGGATAAAAAAAATATTTGGTCTTTTTACATTATAAAGCACTACTTAATACATAAAGAAGGATAAGCTTGAGGCTTCTATTGGTACATGTATGCAACTTGAGACCACACTCAAAAATGAAATAAATCTCACCCATATCTGTAAGCACCATATTGTCTCACTAGTATGAAAGGTCGAACGAATTGTTTCAAAGAATGAAAAAAGTAAAAAAAAGAAAATGCTGTGGATATGGAAGAAACTATGAAAAAGAAAAGGTAAACTGATGGGGTAAGAGATAAAGAAAAAGAAAAGGAGAAATATATATACACAAGCTAGTTATAATAGTTATAAACTAGTTTATCTTATTTCATTGGAAAAAACTGCCTTGTGCTTATATTGTACACTGATATCTCAGTACCGTGAAGTAGTTACTATGAAGATCACAATACATATTGTATTAACTGTTTTACTCCCCTGTTAGCCTGATTTGAATCTATTTTTTGAAGTTTTTTAAATTTTTATTTAAATTTTCTCTTCTCTTTAAAATAAAAATAATAAAGTACTTATACCAAATGCAAAAAATAACTTTTTCTATGATAATACTTTATGTTGAGAAGATATTTACTAAAAAATAAAAATAAAAATGCAGTGCAATTCTTCTAGTACATAGACCAAAGTAAACACAAGAAAAGCAGTTATTATGATTACTATTATCAATTAATTTTATTCAGGAGTTCCAAAAACTATACTCTGCAAATTGATATATAGTAATGCAAAGCCCACGCATTCCATTTTACATTGCGATACCATTATAAATAATTCTACTTGAAACAGGGCATAAATATGAATAACATTTTTAAGATTTAATAACTGTCCTCAGCAACTGTTGTATAAAGGCATTATGACACACCGCTCTGAAACAGGCCCTTGACATTTAAGAAAACAGGAAGTAGAACAGTTACTGTCTCTTGCAAATCTAGCTGAGTTTTCTGATTATGCCCTGCTGTGGAAGGTATATACTCTTTTTACTTACTATAAAAGAAAATCACTATTTTTAAAGATAAAAATCTCAGGGAAAAATATGGAAAATGAGCCTTGCTAAACTGATTTATTATGAGTAGACTATATTAATATTTCCAATTGGACTTCTCCATAAATGTCCACTTCTTCATCAGACCTAGCATTAAAAAGTGCATAAACGGACAAAGGAGATAGATAGCTCAGTGGAATAAGTGCTTGCCTGGCAAGTGCAAGGTCCTGAGTTTGATCCCTGGTACAACCAAAAAAAAAAAAAAAAAAAAAAAAAAAAAACAGTCAAAAAGTGCATGAGATTTCTTCTTTCTTTTTGTCTACATTTCCTGGTTATCATTGTCACGTTGTGTAAATCTAAGGAAAATCTTATGTATTTCTCCTGCTACTTTGTTTTAATTTTCCTTTGAGGCACATCTGGAAACTCTAAGCAGAATTTTCAAAACGCTTTCCATCACTACAAAATACAAAATAAATATTTCAAAACGAGCTTTGAAAACCCTTATCATGTAGAAGTCTCTGCCTTGACATTTTTATTGTGCTATATTACAGTTAGACTACATTATGGAAGTTTGCTCTTGGTATCAAATTATAAGAGTATTACAATACTGTTTGTATAAGGCTATATAATTATGTTTCAGGGAAACCAAGGATAGATCTTTAATCAAATTTTGTTTATTTTCCCATAGAATATGCATAGCCCCTTTCCACATTTCAGTGCACAGTATTAAGACACTACTGGACCACAAGTCATCATAAAGTGCAAAAATGAAACATATATACTGGACACTTCTTGTGGTTTCTATGTATTGTGTGAGCTTTTCTTACTTTCTTTCTTCCCATGGTTGTAGATTTCAAGCATCTGAATTGTATTTTGTCAATTGGAAACATTAGCTTGATGCAGATTATACACAGGAGATCTAAATGGGAAACTTGTTTATTTCACCCATATGGGTTTGTTGTAATTTCACAAGAAAAGTCTGCAAAAGAGCACCTCAATAAGAGAGAAAATGGCATTACTTTTATTTTCAACTCCAAAAGGGAAAACTAAAATTTCCTCCCTGGGAGCAGTCCATCTAACCAGATCACTCTCATATTAACAGAATCTTAGCCACGTGGCACTGCCCTGCACTGCTGAACTTAAAACTACTTATTATTGCACTCCCCTGGAAATCTAATAGAGTATGAAATTCCGAATACTCGACATCATCTGACAGGTTTCTCATTGCAAACGGTCACAACTCCATAGAAATGCAGGAATCTATGACCTGTTATAATAGACTTGATGATGTTTACTCGCTCTACTTGAATACACAAAGGCCCTGGCGCTCTTGCTCCCCTTCAGCTGCAGAATCAGGCCAGGCAAGGGCATGCTTCCTTATAATTCTTTCCCTAAGTTTCAATTATGGTCATGTGTCACCAGGTGACATTGTCTTTCGTACTGGGGAGTTATTAAATTCTCCCCTGAACACATCATGCAGAGGCACAGAATTTGAGATAAGTACACTTCAGACTGAATTATTTTTCTAATCTAACTCTTTTAGGCATTCAGTTATTTAGAAAGGTCTTAATGGGATAATGACAATGTTTTCATCTCGGGTTTCTATGCATTTTCTGAAGCTTTAGAGACAGTTTAAATCATACAAGTTCAGCGCTCTTAGTTTTATCACACAAGGAAGCCATGGCTATCTGACATCACAGAAAAAGTAAGAAAAATGCATCACATGTTGGTGAGTTTCATTTCTCACATTTTAGGTTGAAACATGAAGGGTTAGGGCAGTTTTTAACCATACAGAAGCAGAAATGTTTTGCTATTCAATTCCTAAAACGCATAGCTTCTCATCGAATTCAAATATGAGTTCTACAATTTACATTTACCATTTAATTGCTCTAAGAAAGAAAAACAGTCACATTCTTTATTAAAAGAAAATTAATACAAGTAGATAAATAAATCATCCCTGACAGAGAGCCATATGATCAAGCTAGATTGCTTTGTCAGCCAAGAGACTTAAATACAGGCATAACAAAAATAAAAGGACTAGTGGAGAGACTTCTACTGATATTTATAGCAGTTACTGAGCATTTAACTGTGCATTTTTACTATGAAATAGCTTTTACATTTTCTTATGTTCTCTTTTATTTAAATGAAGAAAAATAATGAATAAAGTTTACTATTTTGGAGATTATATGGCCAGTAAATTGTTAAGCATAACCAAAATCCTGACTCTTTTAGTTAACTCATTTATTTATTATACAAAAATTGTAAAATATACTTGGGAAACTCATACTTTATAAACTTATAAAATATGTTTTCAGTAGCCACATACAATTATTTTTTCCCAAAAAATATTTTGGGAGATATTTTGGGAGAGGCAGACTGATTGCCATTTAGTTATGATAACAGCAAAGCCCTAGCATTTGACTAAATGTAATTGCTTTACTAAAAGGCAAGTGTTGAGTAAGTAAATTTGTTACAGAGCTAACAAATAACTCTGTAATATCTTAATTTGGTTCAAAAGCCCTCTACTTTACAAAGCAGACAACCTGTCTCCTTTAGTTATATAATTAATAGTCATCCTTGTACTTTTCTTGCCCTAAAGTAACAAGTAAAAAACTGCAAAGGGATAGATGGTGCAGACTTTACAAGTAACATATGGTCTCTGTCACATATTTAGTTTAGCTTTTTGATTCCATGAAATTCTTTAAAATACAAACAAACAAACAGAAAAGATTGTGATCTCTGCTGAGGGTCTGTCTAGAATGAGTCAGGGGCTAGGTTTGTCCAAGAACTCACAGTTGGATGAACATGCAGTTAAAAAAAAAAAAAAAAAAAAAAATTCTTGGGCCAACCAAATAGCTCAGTGGATTAAAGCACCTGAAAGCAAGCACAGAGGCCAGGGATTCGATCCCCAGGCCTTCCATGCTGGTCCCCACCCCTGACGTGCTGAGATGGCAACTGAGACAGGGCATGGTGGTGCGTGCATGTAATCCCACCATTTGGGGGGCTGTAAACAGGCAGATCACTAGGAGTCTGATCTAGTAGTGAGAGCCTGAATACCCTGTAGACCCTTCCCAAAAAAATACAACAACAATAATAATAATAATAATAATAATAATAATAATAATAATAATTCTATATGTGCTCTTGACTCTTAGAAGTTGTCCTAAAATAACATTCACTCACTGCTTGTTGCTGCATTCTCTACCGTTCTCGAAACTCCAGAGGGAGGACAGTTGAGAATCAAGAAATGAAGAGGCCAAAAGCGGAGGTCAGGAGTAGAACCCTCTCCTGATAAGAGAAAGAGATGCCCAGCACCTGCAGTGTGCTTATTTATATAAAAAGTGTAAGAAGATGTTTATGGAAAATTTTATTGGGAGGGTAAGATTCAGAACAGGAACACCAACTAATCTTCAACAAAACATCATGCCTTGGCGGTTACATGGGGAACAAGAGGGGAATCATCCATATTCTCTCAAGGGAAGGCCACGTCACTTTGTGCCTCAGCTCCTTTGTTGTGTACACTTCTCTTTGGGCCCTGCTAGTCTCATCAGAAGCAGTGACCTTGAACAAGACACCCGAGGCACAGATAGCTTCACTCCCAGCAGCATACAATGTTAGGCTTTATATGTGTTATTATACAGGAGTTCAGAAAGATCTACAGAGATTTTAAGACTTTGCTGACTTGCAAACTTAATTTCCTATGACTATCTGATCTTATTTCAGAGTTCAGAGTTCTGTACATATCATGGGAAAATCTGGCTATTTTCATTACATGTGGTCTCCGTAAGTGATATTTGAAGATTTTCCAGGAAAATATTATAATTTGGAAGAACTATGTTAGTGTCTTTATACTCATTCAGGATGCATTTTTATAAAATGAGACTGCCAGTAAGTAAAATACATATTGCTGAAGTAACACATATTTCAACAAATCACGACTGTTCTTTCAATGTTCGTTTTCTAAAAGGTACCCTTCTTCAGGTTGCCAGTGTGACGCAACTGAGCTTGGAACTGACTGAGATACAAAGTCAGCTTCCCATGGTGGTACATTTTAATTCTAGTCCTCTGCTGGGCTGAGTCAATGTCCATGCCCACAGAACAAATAAAAAATGAATAAACAAAGCTAGTAAGAACTGCCGTTATTGGGCTGTTTTTGGCTTGACTAAAAATTGTCATTTCCATCCATCCATCCATCCATCCATCCATCCATCCATCCATCCATTCATCTATTCTTTCTTTCATTCTTTATTTTTTTTCTGTGCTTTTTTTAGGTAAGGGTCTACCAGTTGTTCAAAGTATCACTGCTAGATTGGACTCAGAGTGAAATGTCTGCTTACAGCCTCCCAAGAGCTGAGATTACAGGCGCATGCCACCATGCCCAGTCTCAGCTGTCCTCTCAGTGGACCCCAGGGCCAGGGCCAGCACACAGGCCCCAGGCTTGAACCCCCAAACCCTGAGCCTGCCTGCAGGTGCTTTAATCTTCTGAGCTATTTGGCTGGCCCTAGATCTGTATTTCTAAACTGCAACCAAAAGATTAATTATCCTCAGGTGTGGCGTGATGCCAGTAATACTGGAAAATATTTTTAAGTAGAGAATGGAACCCCCTGGGGTGGAATTCATGAGCAGAATGGAACCCCCTGGAGTGGAATTCACAAGCAGCTAATGATACTTTTGTGCACTGAGTAGGAGCAAGATGTCCGGCAGCTCCTCCATTGGCATTTTCCGAGGTGCTCACCTGGGAGTGGGTGGACAGCATCCAGACATGTCTTGCATGAGCTACTTGCTGAATAATTCTGTATCAGGAAGAAAAAAAGGAGTTCTCAGTAAATATGGCATACAATCTTCTGTTTTATATTAGCTGTCTTACTATTATTGTTGTTCTTGTAAGTTTCTTTATTGGATATTTCAAACTTCTTGAGAGTAAAATCCTGTTTTATGGACTCTTTTATTTCTAATGCTTACCATGCCACATGATCTAGAGAGTTTATGTTGCTTTGTTTTCTGTTATTGTCTTTTTTACTGGAAGTAAAACTCAGGACCCTGCACTTGCTAGGCAGGTTCTGCACTGCTGAGCTATCACCTTGGCCATAGAAAGGATTTTAATGAATATTTAATTTATGAATTTATGAATATTTATGAATATGACTATATATTTATGAGAGAAAATGTAATATAGTTTATAGAAATAAGATAAAATGCAACTTTACGTTTTTCTTTTTACAGTCATAGCCTTGACAACAAAATTGTAGCAAAGTGACAAAATTAACTGATTAAAGTACAAATATATTCATTGTCATCCATGGAATCCCACTTCTGATAATGACTCTGCAAATGCTAATTGATTTACAGGTGCACATATTTCTGAAAGCTTCATAACGTTCTGGGCATATTAGCAGGTAGATCCCATCAGACTCCTCTTGAGATAGCAATAGAAGAGTTCATTTTTGTCGTGTACAACAAGCCAAAAATATAGATGAGGAAAACGATGTCTATAGACAATTCCCTAGGACACTTTGTGCAGTGATTTGATATATAATTTGATTTGGTTAATGGCATTGTTTAGGATAGACATTGAATAGTTCCTTAGTTCATTAAAAAATGTGGAACAAATGTGCCTGACTTCTGTCTGTATTAATGGTAACTGCAAAATCACAACAATTAAGATAAAATATGCTCACTTTTGTAAAATCACAAATGAGATAGAAATTAGTAGGCCAAGTGAAAAAGCATGTGGATATCCAAAGCTGAGTTTTCTGTTTGGGACATATTTTGACTTTGAATAAGCAGGACTTCACATTTGCTTTTTGGGTCAAGTATATGAGTTATAATACATAAATAGTAAAATTCATTTTCTGAAATGGCATTTCTATGAATTTTGATGAATATATTCGGATTGTAACCATTGTCCAAATGCATGTTTAGATATTGTCAGCTGAAAATTTTCTTTATGCCTTCTTCAGTCTCCTTCCATAATCCTACACCACGAAAACATTTTAGCATCATCTGATTTTCATCTGTGCAGTTTCTTTTCTTTAAGACTACCATATGAGGATTAGCATGTCCTAGTCTTTTGTGTTGGACTTCTTTCCTTGTCTCTTACGGCGGGCTCAGCCTGACCTGAGGGTGGGGCTGTCACAGCATGTGGTGCCAGGGATTGAACTGCTATCTTTGCCACTGCCTAATCTTTCCTAAGCAGGCACTTTAGACTGCTGAACCATCTCACTGACCCCTGGACTTTTTTCTTTATACAACTATTTTAGATTTATTCAATGTTCGGTATCATCCTTTATCAGCTTGCAGGTTTTTATCTATTCAACAGAGGATGAATATTTCAGTACTACCCAATTTGAGATGATAACCAGGAGCTGACAAGACAGCTCACTGGACTAATCACATGAAGATCACTGCAAGTCTGAGCTGTGTAATGAGAGAGAGAGAGAGAGACAGAGAGAGAGAGACAGAGAGAGAGAGACAGAGAGAGAGAGAGACAGAGACAGAGATAGAGACAGAGAGAGAGACAGAGAGAGAGAGAGGCAGAGAGAGAGAGACAGAGAGAGAGAGGCAGAGAGAGAGAACCAATTCTGAGTATCACTCTACTACAAATAGGAATGTAGCTTTCATTTGTGCTGGATAAACATTTAGTGATACTACTGAATGTCGTGTAGCACAAGTATAGTAAATAATTGTAAAATTTTATCAAACCACTATTCTGTGCTTTCAAAGAAGCTGAACATTTATTTTTATTTTCATTAGCAATGTATGAGTTGTGTAATTGTTCATTGTCCTAACCAATATTTAGCAATATTTGTTTTTCTATCTGAAGTACAATCTTTCTGATGCTAGAAACAGGATGTTGAACACATTATCAAGTTTTTTTTATGATAAAGATTCCCCCAAACATGTTACTTCCTTGTCCTTGAGATTTGAATTGTTTTCAGTAAAATTAGTTTCATATAAAATATACCAATTGCAAATATTTTTTTTTTTCCAGTGAATTGTCCTTTGGTTACTACAGCACTTCTTATTTAAAGAGAAAATTTATTTTTCATCAAATAAAATTTAGGTGTATTTTCTACTTTGATATAAGTGAACACTATTTAAAAAGATTTTGCTTCGATATACTTCAATGAACATATTTTTCTGATGATAGCTACAGATATCCTTAGTGAATATGAACTTATTGTACATACCATGTCAATTGTAAATTGATATTCATTTTTATATACAGATGCACAAATACTTGAAGCTCCATTTAGCTACAAGATTCTATTTCTATTTTAATGAAAAATAATAAAAATTATGGTGTTCATTTTCAAAACAATATTATAGGAAAGTAACAATGATTAGTACATTGCTTATTATTATTTCCAACGTAGTTACTCATATTGACTCATATTGTGAGACATAAGCATGAAAACCTGGTCAAATAATATAGACAAAAGCCCTTTCTTTTCAATGAACTAATAGAAATTGATACTATAACTGTTTTAACATATATATATATATATATATATATATATATATATATATATATATATATATATAGAATTGCTTTTGCCCTCTGTCTTTTCTCCTTTTCCCTGGTTCAATTTTTCTTTCCTTTTGAACAATTTCTTCCTGTTTCAATACATATTGTGAACATTTTGGATTTATTTATACTTTCAGCTCCTTATATGAGTGAGAGAATGTGATGTTTTCACAGGCAAGTCTGATTTATTTCACTTACGAATATGGTCTTCAGTTTCTTTCATTTTCATATAAATATTTGAAACTTATCCTTCTGTATATCTGAGTATTCTTTGGTTTATGGGCATTTGTGTTGTTTCCAAGATGGGGCTAATACAAATTGTTTTGCTATGAACATGTGTGTATGTAAATGGGATGTGGCGTTTTTAACTGTTCTAGTAAAATGCCTAGGAGGGCAATAGTCAATTTGAATAGAACCTGTTGTCCTAGACTCTGAGGCATCTCCATGGTGATTTCCATAGTGGTTTCACCAGTCTTCTTTCCTACCAACAGTGCAGGAGAGTTCCTTTCTTTCTCCAGTCCCTCCTGTATTAGTTATTGGTTGATTTCTTGAGGACAGCCATTCTTACTGAGGTGATATGGAATCTTAGTGCTGTTTTAACTTTGCATCTCTCAAATGTCCAACAATGATGAACGTATTTTCTTTTTTTTTTTTTTTTTTTTTTTTTTTTTTTTTTTTTTTTTTTT
>PVJA010017248.1:0-34807 GCA_004027025.1 Myocastor coypus | reverse complement strand
TGATATATTTCAAGAAGAAATAGACATACCACATGGAGGAAAGGAGGAAGGAGAGATGAGAAGAGAGCAGGGGTGGAGAAAGGGAAGAGAGGAAAAAGAGATTTTATTTGGAAAAGATATGGAGTTTTTACCTCCCACACAAGTATGTTACTTCAAAATCAATCTACAATAAAATTTAAACAATCTGATTGCGAACTTATAAAATCATATTTTAAAATAAACTGTCTAACTTATAGTTTTGTAGAATCTTTTCTCTCATTGTTTAGGCATTTCACAAGCACCTTATACTAAATATAGTATAGTGACATTTCCCAAATGGGAAAATCAGGTGAGTCAGATGACTTACACTAGACGCTCCATGAGTCAGAAGTAGAACTGTTCCATTGAGTCATTATCCATCTGTCCTACAGCAATTGCCTGGAGAATTAAACATAAACCTCTACACCATAGTAAAGAAAAAAAAAATAACCATTTTCCTACTAGTTTTAAACCTAGTTGGTTGTTTGAAATCAAATTTGGAAGAACTAAAGACACTTTTGAGTACAACACAAAGATAGAGTTCTTACCTTTAAAAAACACTAATACTGTACCTGTTGCATTTAGGAACATGTCAGGGAAATAAAGTAGTAGCTTAAGCCCTTTACAACTGAAATCCTGTGCCAATATCTTTCTTTAAAGCATTTTATGCCTATCTAGAAAATATATGAGACCAGTCACTATGTTTCTATTACTGCTGTCATTACTATTTCAGTATTCTGGCCTCTAAAATGACCTTTTTTGTGTCTTTTTTTTTTTTTTTTTTTTTTTTTTTTTTTTTTTGAGGCAGGGTCTCACTATGCAGTTCAGGCTAGCCTTGAGCTCACTTTTGTAGCCCAGGCTGGTCTCGAACTCGCACCGATCCTCCTGCCTCAGCCTCCCGAGTGCTGGGATTACAGGCGTGTGCCACCACGCCCGGCTAGAAAAATGACCTTTTAAGTAACCTAATAAAGAGCATTATGACAAAGAACACCATTATGAAACTCTTCTCCTCCATAAACCATCAAGTTTTCACTGTTCTTTTTTTTAGGGATGAAATTCTTAGGAAAATACCTATCAGAAATAAACCATCAATATATTGTGTAATACCTTATGACTATACAAAGTTCTTTACAACTTATTTTTTGTAAGAATAGTTCTTACAACAAGGGAGTGGGTAGAGAAGAGGAAAGAATAGTTAAAAAGACAGAAAAGAAGGAAATCATGGAAACAAAGCTTTTATAAATAGTGAAGGGAAGAGGGACTGTAGGGAGGGTAGGAAAAATGTTATGTCTACAGGTACAAATTCTCTATGATGAAAGTATTTACATAATGGTTTGTGTAATCTAAAATATACCAATAAAATCTAATTAAGAAAAGAATTAGTGCTTACATACACCTTAATATACCTGGGGCCAGATAACCTTTTGTACTTTATAAGATCATGCTAGTTAGGTATTGTACACTTAAAGCAGTATGGATTTTCTGAAGCATATTGGGAAAAAGCACAGTAACACAAGTTATCCAATAAATCTGCAGAGGCTTGCCATTGTCACAGGAACCTCTAACCCTGTTGGTGCATCATTTGAAGGTTATCAGAAGTGTGTCAAGCAAACAACAGATTCTAATCAAATTCCTGGCAACTTGGCTACAATATTAATAACTAAAAATAATAACACTCACTGCATGCTTTGTTAGTATAAATTTGCAGTGACAGAAGAAATAAAGCTTTAGAACCTTACCCTGGAGTGTAGTAGTTTAGTATGAGGTAAAACCTTATAGAACTTAGTAAAGTAGAATTAAGCCAAGAAATAACCCCACACATTTCCTCATTAAAGGGGTATCTTATTGTAGGTTCATAGTAGGTATGGAGAATATTTTTCCTTACATCTTCACTTTTATGCCTTTCACAGGGCCACAATGGGAGGACTAATAAGGGATAGGACTATGAGTATTATGTCATGATCACCTCAAACATCTCCTCTGGGGATTTCCTCTAGTGGACTATAAGAATGACCTGAATCATCAAAGAAAGCCTACATTTACCAAATAGTGATTTAATTTAAATTTCTGTTTAGTGAACCAATTACAAAAATCTAAGTAACTGATTCACTAATAGTGAGGCAGGTGATATGTTCCACAATTCACAATTCAACAAATTGTATTAAGTATAAAGTACCATATATAAATTTTGTTCTCAAACACCATTATATCCAACATGGCTGTTCCAAAATTAATTCCGTATGCTGTAGCTGTGCTCCTAGTCTGGAACCTTGGTGGACTATAGAAGAGAGGGCAGAGAAGTGAAGCAAACATGGGTACACCTGGAAACTCTCAACCCAGATAGATGATTTGGGTAGAGGAAAAGGATTTTGCTAAATAAATGCAAGAAGATTGTTGTGGTGAGTATCTCAATTTTGTGATTAATTCATGGTCCAATGCTGGTATTATGGGAGTGAATGCTACACCCACTGAGGGCAGACTGCTTGCACACAATATAAAGGAAAGAGGCTTGCTCTCTGCTGGTCCTCCCTTTTGTTCTTATTGCTTTTGCTGTTTCCTCACCGCCATAAATGGCTACCCTCTGCCATGTGCTACTCTGCCTTGGAACCAGATGAGTATGGACTGAAACCACAAATTGAGGGCTAAAGAAATCTCTTTCCTTAATTTTGGGAATCAGGTATTTTGTCTCAGCAATGAGTGAAAATTAACCAAGACAAAGATGTAGAGATAAATGAAATTGTCCTGAGAGATTGGTTCCTAAGCCTAATTTGACAGTTCTCCCCCACAACAAGCAAAACCTTAAAGAGTTTCCTGCTATACAAGTCACCCTCTTTACTGATAAGCACAAGAAGTCATGTGATAGGTGTTTTTTTCTATTTTTTTTTTTTTTTACTTTTTTATGTATTTAGTAAAAGTTCTTACTATGCATCTTGGACTTATAGTGATTCTCCTGTTTACAGCCTCCCCAGTGCTGGGACTATAGGTATGTACCACTACATTCAGTCTTGATGGCTGGTGCAGTGTGGTGGGGGTTGGGGACTAGTCTTATCCTGGTCCCTGCATTTGTTTGTTATTTTTTAAAATTTGTCATCTAGACTCTAAATAATTTGTTTTCTTTAAATATTCTTTAAATTAAGCCAAGGAGCATTAATGTCATATTAACTATTTAAATCAAAGTTTAATTTTACTGATTTTTAAATTTTATGGATCAATTTATTAAAGATGTCCCCTGGAAAAAAAAATAGTTCTTTTAGGCAATAACTGAAGTTGACATCTAAAGAATGAGGCAAATGTCTGCTAAGAGTAAAAGAGATATATAAAAAAACCCCATCATATTTGATGATAACAGTAAATATTGTAACAATCACTGTTAATTGGCTATTGTTATAAAAATCTATAATATATGTATTGTTGTATGTTACCCTGCTTCTGTCTTTGTTTCTGCTATTTGTTTTTGCTTTTATTTCTACTCCTTAAAATAAAATAAAATATTTAAAAAATTAGAATATTTCAAAAGAGTTTTGAAAATAAAATGATTACACCCAGGTACTAGTAGATAGAGGCAAGCAAAAGACTTCTTACAAAATACACTTTGAATTTTATTTTATTTGCTTTTCTGAAACACAGTCTTACTACATTCTCCAAGCTGCTCTCAACTTCATAGGCTCAAATCTCCAACCTGTCCCATAGGTAACTGAGACTAGAAGTACGTGACACTATTTTTGGATTTTAAACTGTGTGGCTGTACTCTCTATTTAAAGAAGACAACACTATTAGGGGCTGCTGGAGTTGAATCCAGAAAATACATTTAAAATGTATTTTAAAAATTAAATCAATATATTTTCCTTGGCATATAAGGTTTGACAACAACATAATTTGTGGAGAAAAATCCATTCTTAAAGCAGTAAAAGCCAAGGTACATGTCATCTTATCCTCCATATTAATAAACTGTACTATCTTGCATCAGAAAGAAAACATTGAAGTTTTTTTTTTTTTTTTTTTTTTTTTATGAACCAGGAATTGAACTCAGGCCCTTGCTTGCCAAGCAAGTGCTTATTCTACTGAGCTATCTCCCCAGCCCCTCACAAGTGATTTTTTTTTTAATGGGACTGGGATTTGAACTCATGACCTTGCACTTGCAGGCAGGCACTTGTGCCTCAGAGATATCTCCCCAGCCCCTGAAGTGTTTTCTGAAGACAAAAATAATTGCACCTCAAAAACCATATGAATGCCTGGCACAGTGGCATGTGCCTATAACCTCAGCACTAAGGAGGCTGAAGCAAGAGGATCATCATGAGTTGGAGGCCAGCCAGAGCTACAGAGTGAGTTTAATACCAGCCTGAACTACGTAATGAGACCTTGTCTCAAACAACCCAAAGAAATAAGAGTCATATCAATAATGGCATTTTATTGTATGCCATCATGTATTATTTAATCTCTTCCTTAGGAAATAATGTAATTCAAAAATTAAAACTTTCAGCTCTTATGAGGAAAGAGATAAGTTAGAACACAGAGGAAAAATAATGTTTCTTTTTCTTTAACAGTTTCTTTCTCAATGATCCCAGGGCTCAGACACAAAACTCAAACTTTGAGAAAGTAGGATGAACATGACCACATACCATATGCACATGAACTATTTTGGTGACCTTTTTAAATTTTAAATTAAGAAAAAATATTTCCTGCTTTCCCATAAGACAGCCAAGCAACAGGAGTTCTAGCGGTTGTTTCCTGGACAGGAACACAAATAACCAAAATAGTGTATGGCTAAAAAATGGTAAATGCCATAAACAAAACACTCTCCACACTCAGAGAGGTGAGGATGGCGGTACTCTAACTTGTCACTGTTCCAGTTCTATCTGTTCTGATATTGTCTCAACAACATTCTTGATCCACTAAAAATGGGGATAAGATTTGGGTTAAGGGGTGTGACAGAGGAGAATTTCAATATACCATCTATTCTTAGTATTACGAAATGTTAAACACAACATGATTTACACTTAGCAAATAATGGCAAATTTTATCTCACTAAAAACTTTGCTTAGGGCCAGCAAGATGTTTCAGCGATCTAAGGCGCCTGTTTAGGAAAGCTTAGGCAACCACAGGGACCACAATTCCATGCCGGAATCACATGCTGTGCCAGCTTCACCCCCAGGGCAGGCTGAGCTGGCCCTAATAGGAAAAAAAAAAACTTTACTTAATTTATTAACATGGTTTTAAAAAGTATCTTTAAGTAATGAATGGCAGTAATTTGAATATTTGAGAACAATTCATAATATACAACTTTTTAATTTTAGAATGTCTTTGAGGAAAACTGTAGCAAAATGCTTACCTTCTTTATTACATTTTGTTTGAGTTAATACTAAAATTAATTTTAATCTCTTAAGATAATAAGCATATTTCATTAGAGAAAATTGGATGAGGAGCACTGCTAACTTGATTTTGCCAGAATTAACCCAGAGAGAAGACAATACAAACTAATACACATTGAAAGCATCTAAATCCAAGAAAATAATACTCATTTTTTTTCCCTATTGGTCTTAGAAATGTTTTCTTAAAACCCTCCATACTTTCTAGATATCTACTCTAATGCCAGCTGGCTATGGCTTCTTTCAGCTTCTTTGAATAGATTCCAGTAAAGATGAGGTTAACCTCTAACTAACAACAGGCCCTTATGATTATATAAACAACATTTCTCAGCTAAGTGGACCAGAAACATAAAACAGTAAGCAGAGAAAAACCTCATAGAGAACCATGGTGTTCAAGGAGGAAAGTTAAACATTCAACCACTCCTAGAGGCACTCACTTCCTAATATTTATATGAGTGCCTACTGTGAGCCCAAAAAAAGGTGCATCCTGACTTGCTTCTATACATCTGCGTACACAGTGAAAAGTCCCAATTCTAATTACATTTAAATCTGTGATATTTGAACCCTGAAGTATCTGGAGGGGCCTATATACTTTATCATTTTGCTTAAAATAATCATGATAATTCATACTTTTTAAATCATTATTGAGAATTTATTGCTTGTCAGAAACTCAGTTAATCATTTTACTTGTGTTCCTTAGACAGCATTCATATGGCAGAAAAGGTACTAGATTTCACCATTTTACAGATGAGAAACCAAGAGAAAGACATATAGCAAGTGCCGCGGCTCATCTACTTGCCTTCTGTGCGTGGAATTTTAATGAGGAAGAAAGAACTGATGTTATTTATGGAACTATGAAGTATACACATTGATATCTTACTGGTGACCACTCTTACAAATTATTTCACATTAAGCCAGTGTTATTCACCTGCAGTAGTACTACTACCATTCATCTGACCCATATACTAATAACACTTAAAGTTTGGCTATAGAATTGAAGATAATATTGTGAATCTTTAATGTGGTTCAAGGAATAGTCTAATTCATGAGGTAGATGCTATTCCTGTCATCCCTACTAAGACCCTGAATGATTAATGTTACACTGTGGGAACGCCAGAGTTAGAATTCAAATACAGTCCATGTGATTCAAGGGTGCAACTACTTCTCTGTACAATTCAATTAAAAGAAGCAGGAAACTGACTGCAAAATGAACTTCATGATTTGAGAAATGGGTCCTGAAAGTGCTTCAAAAGAGCCAAAAATTCTCTTTTTTTTAAATTTTACTTTTTATTTGTACATGTTTACAGTATACAATGAATGATTGCAATCCTTGTAGAGAGTTGTTACACAGACATAACACTTCTCAGTTTTTCATTTTATCCCTTCCTCCACATTTGAATCCCTTATGGCATCCCTCTTCAATTGCTATTAACCCTAAATCTTGCATCACAATTAGGCAATGAAATTGAAAACGACAGGCTGTAGTTATTTGAGAGGCCTAGAGACCACAATATTGTCTCACATCATCATCAGCACCGCGCACTTCTTAGTGGAGGGGCTCGTAAAATCCATTTAAAATTGTTATTGACTATCCAGTAACAAACAGAATAAATAAATAAACAAATAACCTTACGAAATTCTTCAGAGAAAACGAATTTCTCCTTTGTCTACGAGTTATAGAACATTTGCTTCTCTTGTCACTTCCTTACCAAGTCCATAACCTTGGGCAAGTTCAGTGCAATGTGCTTGTTTACCTTTGAAATGTCTCGTTAATGCCTGACTGGAAAGAACACTATACACACAAAATATTGACTATAATTTTTTTCAGGACTGTAAACATTATAAGAGATTTTAATGAGATAATGTAAATTAGTGTTTAATCTGTGAAGTTTTCTCAATCTTATTTATAAACATTTGCCATGTCATTTTTCTCCCTCAGGTGTCAAAACAGAATTACAGTTTCACAAAAGGTTATGCTTAAAATTGCATACATTATGTCTTAGTTGTTCTTCTTGTTGATGAAACAAAAATATCCAACACCCAAAGTTAAAAGCAAAATATTTATTTAGTTCACAGTACGTAGAGGCTTCAGTTCATAACTGGCTGGTTCTAAGGTGGGGTGATATGGCAAAAAGGCACTGCATAGAAGAATCAGTTCATGGTGGGCAAAAGGGAGCAAAGAAAGGAACAGACAACAACAGTTTCAATCTCTTACATCTTATCTAGGTTACATAGGAAAGTGGTACTCACACACTTAATCATAATGTCCTTGATCCTAACACTGTGTCATGAATCCATCCCAGTGTTACACATTCCAGATTCAGCCACCTTTGTAAAAGTTCCTTCTGTGACTCATGAGACTTTGGGAGGATATCTATTCAAGCCATAACATTCTGCCTTGGCACCCCCAAAGATTCATATATATCCTTTTAGATATGTAAATTAGCCCATCTATAGTCCTAACATTTTCAGCATTTCTGAAAAATCTAAGCCCAGTATCTCCTGTGAAAGTCAAGGCAAACTCTTACCTGTACAAATGCAAAGAAAGATAAACACTCCAAATATTCAATATTGAAAATTACTCAAGTTGACACACTCAATCAACCATCACAGCATATTGTAGAACAAGAGATTCCTAGCCGGGTTTATTCTTTGTCTAAATTTGAAGTTGTGATGCCAGTGAGAGGCTAATAACAGTAACAAAATTTTATTGAACATTTACCATGTGCCAGGTATTGGACTAGTCACCAATATTCACATTCTTATGCTTACAACAATCCTAACAGGTAATCGTATTTTTCTTATTTTACATATGAAAAAAACGAACCCTTGCAAATATTAAAACATTTTCCCAAGATTGCACATCTATTATTTTTTTCTACATGTATATTAACTGGCACAGAACCAGGATCCAAACCTGCTCTCTGACTCCAAATCATTTTGTTGTTGTCATTGTTATTTTAGACAGGGCCATCCTATGTAGTTTATGTTGACCTTGAACTTACTGTGTAGCCCAGGATGGCCTCGAACTCATGGAAGTTCTCTTGCCTCAGCTTCCAGAGCGCTCAGATTACAAGTTCATACCACCATGCCCAGCCCTAATACATACTTATGATTCATTTCTGTAATAGATTGCTAAATGGTGGTCAACTTGTTCAACCCAGATGAACTAAATAAGCATGGTACTAGGCATAGGATATCCACTGGAGGATTGTTGCCCACAGCATAAGAGGCAGAAATGGAGAAGCTATTCAGAGTCTGTTAGGGAAGCTATTTTTTTAATTTAATACCCTTTTTTGTTTTCTTGTAAACCAATCATTTACTTGAGAGAGAATATAGCAGTAACGGAAATTACAAGTAGCATAAATCTAAAAGACAAGAATGACAAGCATCCCAACCCTAATTTTAGTGTTAGCCATCGATATCCTCAGTGTGAAAAATATTTTGGTGGTTCTTAGGACCATTATCTAATATATCCTGTATATAAGTGCATGGTTTTGCTCCTGCCACGTTTCCTATCTTTTCTGTTTGCAGTCACTTTGTTGTTTAACACTTAAGTCCTTGGTTTCCATTCAGCTGTGTTATGCCTTACCATTTTAGGGAAGCTATTTGAAGAAGCTGTTGATGCTATTGGAAACTGCTGGTTCTCTTGGGCTGCTAGAAGACCTTGTTATGCTAGCTTTTCCTGATGACCACAGATATTTTAGTTAGAGGAGAAGCTCAGGACTTCATTGTTGCTAAGAATGGCTATGATTCATTTGTGACAAGCTCTAGTCTTCATCTTGAGCATTGCTTCCTGGCTCCAAAGGGTAAGAGAGTACACTACTCAGCTTCTTGGAGAAGCTCATCACATTGGCTTTCCTGATGGGCACTCAGCTTTCCTCATTGCTGGAGAAGCATAGGATTTTATTGTTGCTAAGGATGGCTGTGGTACTTTTGTGGGAAAGTCTGGTACTTCTTACCTTGCGAATCTCAAGTTGAAAAGCTGACAGTATGGCACATTATTATTATTATTTTTTTTTTTAGGAATTACAGGATGTGCCCCCACACCTGGCAGCCATCTTATCTTTGACAAAAATGGCCAAACATGCTTACTGGAAGAAAGATAGCCTCCTTAACAAATGGTGCTTGGAAAAGTTGGATGTCTACATTCCGAAAACTAAAACTTAACCCAGGTCTATCACCATGCACAAAACTAAAGTCAAATGGATTAAAGATTTAAATATTAAAACAAAACACTAAATTTCCTGGAAGTGAAAGTAGGAGGAAATCTTGAAGACACCAGGGTAGGCAAACAGTTCATGAAGAAAAATCAAACTTGAAAGAATTAACAACTGGGACGTCTTCTTATTGAGCAGTTTTTGCAGCTCAAAAGAAATTACCAACAGAGTGAAAAGACAACCCACAAATTTGAAAAAAAATCTTAACTAATAAGCACTCAGACAAAATACTTCTCTTTAGAATTTATAAAGAACTAAAAAACATTTGGGCCTCCAAATATAAAGATCCAATCCAGCAATGGGCATCTAAGATGAACACACTTACTAGAACCTAGTAAATACCTGAAAAAATGTTCCACCTCATTATCCAACCATCAAATGAAAATTAAAACTGTTATGGGTTCTCAACATAGAAACTAGACAAGAATACAAAATTAAAATTTAAATATGAGTCTTTTATTACCAGTCCCAGGACCTCTTGACCATTCTCATGCAGGAGAGGATAAACAGTGAAGAACCTTAGAAGTATAGAACTTTTAAAGGCAGAAACTGAATCCAGTTTGGCAAACAAATTGGTCATCTAACAGATAGAAGGGCTCCTTTAGGGACAGTGTGACCATTACTGAGCATATGGTTTGGTTTTTTTTTTTTTTTTTTTTTTCTGGGAGAATTGTTTGGTTTTCATTTAACATATATCTGAGTATATGTTCTTGACTACTATAGCAATGCTTACCAGTTTGTTAGCAACCCTAGTTATTTTGTACAGTTAGAAACATTTTGACCTTACTTTGATGTATTTTGTAGGTGTATTCTGAGAACTCTCAGTATATTGATGACTTATTGGTGGTATACCAAGCCTCCTTGCAGTCTTACAAGGAAGCAGGGTCACAAAACGTTGAACAGACTAATTTTTTATATTTAGTTTTACATTAACTCATCACATTACTTTTAAATTAACCCTTTACACACACACACAGACACACACACACACACACACACATACACACTGAGATACCATCTCACGCCAGAAAGAATGGCTATCATGAAGAAATCAACCAACAATAAATGTTGGAGAGGCTGTGGGGAAAAAGGAACACTTCTCCACTGCTGGTGGGGGTGCAGACTGGTGCAGCCATTATGGAAATCATTGTGGAGACTCATTAAAAATCTAGAACTGGAAGGAAATCCTATTCAACCCAACTATCCCCCTTCTGGGAATTTTTTCAAAAGAACTGAAAACATCATATCATAGTGATATGTGTGATAATAGCGGCACAATTTGTGATATCCAAATCTTGCAAACAACCAAAATGCCCATCACCTGAGGAATGGATGAGAAAGATGTGGCATTTTTATACAGTGGAGTATTACTCAGTGTCTTAATTATTTTTTACTCATTGCTGGGACAAATATCTGACACTCAAAATGAAGAAAGGAAAGGTTTATTTAGCTCACAGTTTGTGGAGGTTTCAATCTATGTTCAGCTGGCCCAAGGCTGAGTGGAACAGAACAGAGAGCATCCAGTTCATGGGGGCAGAACAGTAACAAAATGGTGACAGAGGCAGCCAGCCAATCAGGGCAGAAGAGCAACAGCTTCAGTCTGTCTCTCTGTCTCCTTTATATTACATCAGGCTCTCTGCCTTAGCCTATCGACCTCATGCCACACCTATAATTCCCAGGAGTACTCAGACCCATAATCTCGTCAGTACTAAAACATATAATCCCAGTGACTCATGAGTCAAGTCTCAGTCTATAGAGGTCCACCCCCCATGATTGCATGAGGCTTTGGGGGGACAACTAGACTTAAGCCATAACACTCAGCTATAAAGAAAAATAGACTCGAAGACTTAATATATAATTGGATGCAACTCGAAGATACACTCATAAGTGAAATAAATCAGATCCACATGAGTAAATATTGTAGTCTCCCTAGCGTAAGAACCCAAAAGAAGAAATAAAAATTCAAAGGTATAGCAGTTAAATGTAAAGCAAGAAATTAAGGATTAAACAACAAAGAGAGAGAAAGGAAAAAAGTTAGATAACATGGTAGGGAGAAAACCATACATTTATATAAACAAGATGATTAAGGTGATGGTCCTAAGACTCTCCATAAAGTTTTTGAAACTAGCAGTTAATTGGTAGAATTCTCACAATGACTATATATGCTGATAACTGTGAACTAAGCAACTACACTGAGTATAGCAATGTATAATACAAAACTATGCTTCGAATACCTATCATTCCGGTCTTCTAAATACAAACTGCTTCTAATGTCATATCAATTATTGTTATACTCTCTCTCTCTCTCAAGTAAATGTTTGCTTAGAAAAAAATCATAAAATAAAACAAGAGAAAAGAAAAACATGTCACAGGATTATTTGCCAGAATATTGTATATGATTTGATTTCTAAATTTCTGTGTAAAAATGTGTAGTTATTTTTTCACATTCTAGGGATTTAAAATTTAGAGTATCAATTATTGTTAGAAAAGACTAGTTCCATGTTATGTCTAAAGCAGTTGATATTCAGACAGATAGTGATGTTAAGCTGAACTGCCTCTGTTATAGGGTAATGATATTATTAAGCTTTTCTTCTGGATGATTAACAACTAAAGTTTGCAGGCCAAAAATAAGAGAAAAAGAAGGGCTGCAAGGATAGTTAACATTTTGGCCCTATCCCTTCAAACTCAGTGAGGACTCAGGACAGGACAGAAAGTGCGCTATAACACCCTATAACTCAGTGATGTCTCAAATTTTCTGCTCAAAATTATGAAGTTATAAGGTAAAGGGATCACTGATGTATAATGTGCCTAAGCAGTAACCTAGAGAGAAAACATTCTGTTAGGCTTTCAAAGAAAGCAAATTCTTCAAGCAATGGTTGTGACTCATCCACAAAGCTGACACTGACAATAGATCTACCAGCTGCTATACTTGGTTCCAGGGCAAATCCTGAGGGGATTTGACTGACCTTATCATATAGAAAAGTTACATTTTGAGTTATATAAGTCTTGCTTTAACTTGGCCTTAACTATTCATCAAAAAAAGGGTAACAATGAGGTATAAAAAGTAATTCCATATTAATACGCTGAGCTGTAAAAGGCTCAAGTTAACAAGTTCTGACATTGCCAGTTCTGCTGGAAACCCACTACCATTATGGACTATTAGGATATATTGAGTTATTTTGCTGAATTAAAGTACCTACAATATTTGAGCTGGCATCAAGTATGAAAAGGTCCTTTAAATACTTCTCCAAATACAGCTTTTTTTTTTTTTAACAGCAATGGAACACCCATCTCTGACAAAACAAAATGAAAAAATGGGATACAAATGAAGGACTATTTTGTAGTGAAATACATATATATATATATATATATATATATATATATATATATATATATATATATATATATATATTTAAGAAAGCAGTTACAGAGCTATGCAACAATTACAGAGCTAGGCAGCTTCAAAGAGAACAAAATTTTTTAGAAAGTTATTCCTTGTACAACTTTTTCCTTTCAAAAACAATTGTTTTTGTTTTGTATTTTACTCATGAAAATGATTCATCATATTCTACTTGTTATGTATTAGTTTTTTCCTTTGTAATCTAATATCATCTTTAGGATAAGAAGTATTTGACTTAAAACCTCTTTTAAAAGCTTAAAGATATTAAATGTGGCTGGAAATAAAAATTTAGATAGGAAGAAGAATGAATAGTATTATTAGGAGTGGCTCTTAGAAACCCTGTCAACTAACTTCCTGAGAAGTGAACATAGGGGTTGGGCTGCCCAGGAATGTTCCTCGGCAGGGATACACTGAAGATTCCAAGAGGAGGTAGCTATTGCTATTACAAACCTGAAGGCCTCCCATACTCAGTGAAATCCAAACCACAAAACTATCATTATCAGAATTTTTTTCAAAACAGTGTTAATGTTTTGCATTTTGAAGGCTTGTTTCCTCTTTCAGTGTGCTGTTCACATTTCTAGTCTTATTCCACAGATTTATCTGAGTTCAAATGACCTGGTGACGGCATGAGAGGTCCCCAGTTTGACAAGTTGTAATTATACACATAGATATAAGCTAGTTGTTCTTGGCTCAGGAGGTATTGAGAAGTCTGCTCTGATTGTACAGGTTGTTCAAGAAATTGCTGCTGAAAAATACGATCCTACACTAGAAGATTCCCATAGAAAGCAAGCTGAAGTAGATGCCGAGCGGTGTGTGCTTGAAACTTTGGACAGTGCAGGAACGGAAGAATTTACAGCAATGAGAGATTTGTGCATGAAAGATGGGCCAGGCTTTGCTTTCGTCCATTCCATCACCACACAGTCTTTAGCACATATCTGAGATTTCCCAAGCAAAATTTTTCTATTCTTTGTTTTTTCGTGTGTGTGTGTGTGTGTGTGTGTGTGTGTGTGTGTGTGTGTGTGTGTTTTGAGGTAGGATCTCACTGTGTCCTCAGCAAGCCTGCAAATCCTAGACTCCAAATATTCTCTCACCTTAGCCTCCTGAGTACCTGGGATTATTAGTGTGTGCCACTCTACCCTGTTATTGTTTCTTGATTTTATTGTACTTTATCCCAGTTAATAATATGTAGACAATCCAGTTGCCTTCTCAATAGACTTTTCCAGTTCCTTCTTTTCTTCTACTTCTTTCTCTAAAATTAAAATGATTATCCCCTGGGATCCTTTGAAAATAAGAGTTGTCAATGTGGCCCATTTCTGGGCATTAAGATACACAGTAAGTTTGTTGAGTAGCTTCCAAGAAAAGAAGAAAGTAAGAAAATACCTTTTCATTCCCACCTTTCCTATTTTCCCACATGTTATCTGAGGAGGATAAAACATTTTTAGTGCTTGTGTAGTCAATGTGTTCTTCAATGGTAAACCCATACCCAGTTGCCAAACCTACCAGGAACTGTCTTTGTTTCACAACATTTAAGTTGTTAACTGTATAGTTTGTTATACAAACCCTAACATATCCTATGTAAATATTGTTTGTACACTAAAACCCTAAGCATAGCAATCATATTTGTAAATTTGCTAATTAGTAAACATATGGTTATGATCCACTTTGTTTTTTCCCTGGAACAAATGCAAGAAAGTTGAATAGGTTCTGTGAAGAAATCTAATATTTCAATGAGAAAGGAAGTTGAAGAGAGATATATGTAGACTCTGATAATAACTCTATTTATAAACATTAAAGAGATCCTCTTCTCTGTTTAAATCTGTTTACCATTTTCAAATTAATTTCTCAACTCTTGATTTCTCATCTCTTTGTTATTTCACCTATAATGTTTATTCTTGTTTTGAGTTAGAGATTGTGAGCACTTTTACTTTTGATGGAACTGGGGATTGAACTTAGGCCTTCTCGCTTGCCAGGTAAGCACTTATTTTACTGAGCTATCTCCCCAGCCCTTTGAATTGGAGATTAGACCCACGTCTTTATACATGATAAAACACATACAGCCCAAAGCTAGTGTCCCCCTCCACACACTGTGAATTGAGCCCAAGGAACACTTAGCTATATCCTTAGTCCTTTCCTTATTTCTTTATTGCAATCATCCTGCAACAGCCTCTAGAGTAACTACAGGTTGGCAGCATCTCACTTAGCTTAGAAGCCAGTTCTTAAATTAACCTTTATGAAGTAGGCCTAGGCAACAGTGTGATGTAAATGGGGTTGATTAGGTAAGTGGTGTGGTCAGACATCAAGAGGACTGGATAAGGCAAAAATGTTGACTTAACAGAGGCAACAGGACTTGACAAGTTGAGGATGCTTCCAGGTTTTAAAGACTGCTTTAAAAGTAGCAATCAAGGTTTGGGGAAAAAAAAAAAAAAAAAAAAACAACTAATTAGACCTTTCAAGGCAGTGGTCCACAGCCACTGCTAGAATGGGCTTGTTCTTTGACTGGAAACCATCGTATTATCTATTACAGTCTAGGTATTTTTAGTCTACATCTCATGTCACAGTCTTCCAGATTCGGAGGAACTTAAAATACTTCCTAATTCCTAGAAAAAAAAAATTAAGACAAAACAAAAAGATAGAAACATGAAAGGAAAGAAAATATATTCTATCTTCTCTTCTTCCAGAGCTCCTGATGTTTGAGTCAAATTGAAGACTAGATTGGAAAATTAAGTTCCCTCACGTCAGGTTAATTCTTCAGTCATGTGATTTTCTCTATAATTTTTTTTCATTCAGTATCCAGTATACATGTACATAGTGTGGCATGTGACTGTAGTCTCAGCTACTAGGGGAGCTTAGACTCCCCTAATAGAACATTTGAAAAGAAGGAACTGGAAAAGTCTATTGAGAAGGCAACTGGATTGTCTACATATTATTAACTGGGATAAAGTACAATAAAATTAAGAAACAATAACAAGGTAGAGTGGCACACACTAATAATCCCAGATACTCAGGAGGCTAAGGTGAGAGAATATTTGGAGCCTAGGATTTGGAGGCTTGCTGAGGACACAGTGAGATCCTACCTCAAAACACACACACACACACACACACACACTCACACACACACACGAAAAAAAAAGAATAGAAAAATTTTGCTTGGCAAATCTCAGATATGTGCTAATTTCATTTAAACTCAGATAAATCTGTGGAATAAGACTGGAAATGTGAACAGCACACTGAAAGAGGAAACAAGCCTTCAAAATGCAAAACATTAACACTGTTTTGAAAAAAATTCTGATAATGATAGTTTTGTGGTTTGGATTTAGAGAGAACATTTGAATTTAGAAATTTAAGACTAGCCTGAACAACACACTGAAATCCAGTCTTCCAACATAAGTAAAATAAAATACAACAAAATAAAATACCTTGATTTGACAAAAGAACAGTAAATATAAGAGCAAAGATAATTTGTAGTTATTGCAACAGACAATAACACCTCATGTGCTTAACATCTGGTGTAATAGTGATATCATCTACGTTACTAACAGTGCATTCCTGAAGTCACTAATAATTTCCTGATATCCTAAATCAAATGCTCTCTTCTTGGGCTTTCATTCTTTAACTCCCTGGGCAGCACCTTGCCCTCCTCTGTATATAAGCAGTATATTTCTTAAGACCTCTGAATATTCCTTGCATCCATCTGACTATATTAGAGGCGCTGACCCCTGGGTATTCCTTTTGAGTAATCCCTAAACTTTAGTGCTTGGACCCATCTTTCCAGTTATATTCTATAATGGATATTCTATTATTCATTCAAATTCAAACACTATAATTAGCCTTGGCCTTAGCTATACAAGATATTTATCATGATATTTTTGCTACATTATGAGAACATTTCCTCATACTTGAACTTGCTTTTTTTCTTTCATTTATTCATACCTGTTAGATATTTTTCTGTAGAATTAATACTTTTTTCATGTCTATATTTTTATTTTTAAACACATGACTAGCAGCAATTGAACTTAGCTATGTCAAGTTATGTATGCAGTACTTTCTTTCTTTTCTCTACTCTGATGTGCTTTTCTGCTACCCACAGGCAAATAATTTTCAGAGATTCAAGAAAGCTGGAACTCCCATGCTACTTGGAATATCAATTGCCATGTATTAATCTTATGACCTAAAGGGACAGGAACATAATTCAAAACAATTTAAGAGGAAAAACGCAATTTAGAAAGGTGTGAGGCTCACATAAATGGGTAGCATGGACGTTAAGTTGGATGTGACCAACAGTAAAGCGAGGTCGTCATGACTTTCTCTCACTCCTTGCTCAGATGGTACTCTGACTTGCAAACCTCCTGTTTTAGCTTTTCAAGTGCTTCCATCATAGGTACGTGCTACCACACATCATTTCAGTGATTACTTCTAGGTAGTGAGGTTTGTGTTGTATTTATCTCCTCTTTTCCTTTTATATTTCTTGATTTTTCATAGTAAATATGGACTTAAAAATTAAAATTAGGGATTTTGAGTTAGCTCAGTGGTTTAAGTGCGTGTGTGGGCAATCCCAGTCACACACAGGGGATGGTGGTTCGGTCCCCGCACATACCTATAAGACATCCTGAACCAGCCAAAACAAAAAAATAATAATAATAATAAAATTAACAGTCTGGGGATGTAGTTTGGGGCATAGCACCTGCTTGGCAATGTGAGGCCCTTAGTTCAATTCCTGGCAGTAAAAAAAAAAAAAAATTAAAAAATTAAAATTGACATTTAAATTCTAACAATTTCAGGCCAGCAAGATAGCTCAGAGGACTAAGTGCCCAGTTAGGCAAGCACAGGGACTAGAGTTCAATCCCCAGCACCACATACCAAGTAGGCCCCAACCCAGACTGGGTATGGTGGTGCTAATTTGTAATTCTAGTGTTGTGGAGGTTGAAAACAGGAGGATCATAGGATCACTGTGAATTGGAACTGGCTAGTGAGACGCTGTATCAAATCCATTACCAAAAAAAAGGGGGGCTGGGGTGATAGCTCCATAGCACAAGTGCCTGCCTGGCAAATGCAAGGTCGTGAGTTTGAACCCCAGTCCCGAGGGAAAAAAAAAAAAAAAAAAAATCTAACAGTTTCAAGTCATTGCTTTTTCTGGGAATTATCCTGCCCTTTTCTATTTGTAACACAAATAATTGTTTTAAATTTAACAACTTACATATGTATCATTATTCTTCACATTTTCAATTTGTTTCACTTGTATTTTTCATCTTATAGTTTTACAGTTTTTAAATTTAGTTTTTTTGTGGCCAGTTGCTATGATATGTGATGCTGGGGATCGAACCACAATTCCTGTGTGCTTGCCTAAACAGGCACTTTAGACTGCTGAGCTCTCTCACCAGCCCCACAATTTTTCTTATTTAAATCAGAAATTTAATGTTTGGTCATGACCTTTGTGATATAGAGATATCTTTCAAAAATTCATTTCATTTTACTAGTATATGCTTGATGACATTGTGGGGAGGTGTAAAGTGTACATAATTTGTTTTTTTCTTGTTTTCAAACCCATCTCTCCTGAGTTCAATCCTTAGTACTGCAATAATAATAATAATAATAATAATAATAATAATAATAATAATAATAACTGCAGGCTTTCTTTTTTATCTTCCAATTCCAGGAGTTTGGCAGCTGCTGCTTACAGTACAGTTATGGCCAAATCCAAGAACCATACCACATACAACCAGTCCTGAAAATGGCATAGAAATAACATCGAGAAACTTTGGGCACAAAGATACGAATATCTGAAGGGAGTAGGTCCCAAATTCCTTTGGAACACGTATTTTGCCAAGAAGCACAAGAACAGCTTCAAGAAGATGACAGCAAACAATGCCAAGGCCATGAGTGCACACACGGAGGCTGTTGGGGCCCTTGTCAGACCCAAGGAGGTCAAGCCCAAGATCATCTTAAAGGGAGTAAACCACAGGCTCACTCAACTTGCCTATATTGGGAAGCATATCTGAGCCCACAGTGTCAAGGGTCACAGGCCTTGCTGAGCAAAGGCTCAGGCTGCATCTAAGGCCCAGGCTCCAGCTTCTGCTCCAGTTCAAGCTCCCAAAGGTGTCCAGGCCCCTTCTATGGCTCTATAGTAAAAGCTTCTTTATCTGCTGATGTGAAAAGAGAAGGACAGGTGTGACCCCTGGGGTGCCATCTGTAGGGGGCTGGGTATCCTCCTGTGCTTTTTATACAAATAAACCTGAGGCAGGATAAATAAGTAAATAAGTAAATATCAAACCCATCCCCTCTGCACCTTTCCACATCCCTCCATCTCTTTGTCCCCCTCCCTTTACAAAGGCTCTATTTCTTACTATCTTTTATTTTGCTATTTAATTTAGATTTCACATATAAATCATGTGACAGTTAAGTTTGTGTGTCTGATTTATTTCCACTTAGCATTTTGGTCTCAAGATGTATGCATTTTCCTATATATGGCTCAAATTTATCTTATAGAATAGTACTACATTGTTTTTTTCTATTTTTATTACTTTTAATAAGAAATAAGTGAGACAGTTTCACAACATGTTAGTAGGATAACCACAACAATTAATACAATGCATATTGCTGTCTTCATAGTAGTTTTTCAGAGTATAAGAAGATCACTGATTTTAGCTGCACCCCATAAATTTTTGACAGGTATTTTCATTTCTAGAAAACATTTTGAGATATTTGGTGGTTTCTTCTTTATGATTTATTATCTTATTCCCAAATAGCTGAGATTTTATAGGTAGTGTTGTTATTAATGTCTGTTTTTGGCCAGGGAACATACTTTGTACACCTCCAGTCCTCTTATACTTACTGAGATTTGCTTTATGGCCCAGCATAGTCTGTTTTGGTGAATGTACTACATGTACTTGCAAAAATGCTATTTGCAGTTGTTGGGTAAAATGTTCCAAAATATCAGTTCATTAACAGGCTATATGTACCCTATTGACTTTTCTTTTCTTTCTTTTTTTTTTTTCCAAAAACAAAAGCCTTTATTTATTTATGTTATGGCTGGCTCAGCCTCCCCTGGGGATGGGGCTGGTGCAGCTTGTGGTGCTGGGGTTAGAACCTCAGTCCTTGTGGTTGCCTAAGCAGGCCCATTAGTTTTCAATAGGCCCATTAGCAGGCCTATTGAGTTTTCTATCCCTTGTTTTTTGCATAAATCTTTGTAGCCCTGGTTGTGTCCTTATCTGGGCTTGGAATGTCCCCTTCATTGTGACCTGGCCCTAGAAGCCAGCCTTTCCTATATGAACATAACACATCACTCATTGCTACCCCACACCTCAAAAATGCCCTACAGGCCAGCAGAAAATTGCCCCAGGATCCTTCAGTGATAGTACTACAGGACCTTAAACTGACCCAAATCTGCCATCAGGGGTACTGCCCACCAGGAATGGAGTTGTCACAGGTCTGTGGTCACATGAAAAATAACGTGTGTCTGTGTCTGTGTGTGTGTGTGTGTGTGTGTGTGTGTGTGTGTGTGTGTGTGTGTGTATGAATAAATGTAGGATGGGCAGTTGTCTTTTCCTGCAAAAGACTGTATATATTTTTCAATACTTGGACTTGCTGGTAAGTTATGTTTTAAAAACTATGTCCTCTATCAGCGGATTTAGTCTTGGTGGGCTCATCGCTCTCCAGTCCCCATGTTGAAGCTACACTGGTAAGGGCGCCTGGCCCAGCACTGTATTAAGCCATTACATCCTTCCCTCTGCTGGTCCTATCCTGCCCTGGTGTAGCAGTTGTGTGAGTGTGTCCATACAGGCTGTGCCTTCCATAGGAAGTTAATCTTGTTCAGACATATCACTGGTGCTTTTTGTCTGCTTATTCCTTTCAAGTAAGCTCTATGTAAATAGCTGTGAGGCTAAAAAAGCACAGGAGAGAGCCATTCATCCCATTTCCAATGCAATGGCAACCACAAAGCCCTAAAACAATTTCAAAAGGGGTGTGTGCGCTGGGGGCACAGAATAAGAGGAGAGCTGGCATCAAATTCTTCTGTAGCTCAGGCAAGATCTGGGATGGTATCTGGGTCACTGACTTATGGTTTGGGGAGAGTTTATCAGGACCGGTATTAATCTTCCTTTGAGTGGTAGAATTCAGCTATGAATCCTTGTGACCTTGGGGTTTTTTTGTTGTTGTTGAGAGGCTTTTGATATCTTAATCTCCTAGTTATTGTTCGTGTAGGCTATCTCTGCTTAACTCCATCCTGATAGATTGTATGTTTCCAGAAATGTCTAACCTGGGTTATTATATTTTTTAATGGCCTGCCTCAGGGGTGGTTCTAGCAAAGCATGTGGTTCCCAGAGATGGAGCCACAGTCCCCGCGGCTGCCTAAGCTTACCTACGCAGGCACTTAGGACTGCTGAGCCATCTCACTGGCCCTGCTCTGGGTTATTGGGGTCTCATTGTTCATAATAGTCCTGGTAGTTGTGAGCTTAGAAATCATGGCTGGCAATGGGAGAAGGGGTAGACAGCTCAGTGCTTAGAGTCCTCAGAAACGAAGAGAAGGAGGGTACAGATGGGTGTGGTTGATGGAGAAGAATTTGGGGAGATTTACACCGGTGGGAAACTTCGGAGAATTGGAGGCCTGGTATGCCTTCCCAGGACACAACAGGGAGTGTTCTTGTCTTCTTCACAAACATGTTTCAAGACTTGAGTGGGTACTATGGCTTGAACAGACAACCTGATACTGTCTATAAATTCTAGATAGATGGTCATATTCTGTAATAACGGTGATTATGACAACACTAGCAGTACTGTCGGTGCTTGCAGGTAAGATTTCTTCAGAGCCTCACATGTAGAAAGCCCTATGCTAAATGCTGCACATAAACACACACATAATGTCATATAACTTGCAAAATCCTGCCACAGGCACTCTCATCAAACCCCGTTTATCCATCCTGCTAGGAGAGTCAGGTAGCTCAGTAACTCCAAGGGATTCATACCCTGGCACTCAACTCCTGTCCTGACTACACTGACGGTTTCCCTGGGATATGCAGTGATTATGCTATGTGTTCAGATTAAATCAACCTTCAGTTCCTAGGCCTCATACTATACCTGCACAATTTCTTCTTGTTCTCTGGTTGACCTGCAGATTTATATGTTAATATGCATCCCTCTGGATGTAAAGGAGGCACTGTCTGCTGTGCTGGGGACGGGTTCCTAGTGAGGGTCTGGTGAGGTCCCAGTACTGATGCTTGCACTTTTTTTCAAATCACAGAATTCTTTCTGGAGCCCAAGGAAAAAGAGCAAAGTCTCACCTGGGCAGAGCTGATGAGGACAGTAATGTTCCAGTTCCATGCTTTTCACATGGGCCAGTGTAGCTTGTTTTGGAGGAAGGCTTACTGTTGAATTTCTCAGTCTAACTCAGACTTCTTTATGGCAGTGAGGAAAAAAAAAAAAAAATACCAGAGGAAACGGATTTTTTAAGCTGTACTCAATTCCTTTTTTTAAAAAATGCCTTGACTTCCGGAATAGCAGGCTTGTTTCCTCTTTTGTGGACCTCTACCTCCCATTCCCACCTGCAGCTCCCTGGCTTCTGTGTGTGATGCCCACAGCCACAGCTCTCGTAGGTCTCCTGAATTTCCTCTTTGCTGTGCGTGGGCTTTTCTCCAAGCACTGCAGTTACCAAGTGCCAGAGGTACCAGGAGCTGCTTTGGGGAAGTCTGAGGCCCTCCTGGAGCAGACTCGGTCTTCAAACATTTCACCTCCATCTTTGTCTTCTTTTCTTTCTTTAAGCAATGGCCTTCTGTCTGTAGGATGTCTATAATCCTAGCACTGGAGAGGCTCAGGCAGGAGGGTTGTAAGTTTGAGATCCACCTCAGAAATTTAGTGAGACTCTGTCTTTAAAAAGTAAAAAGAGGGCCAAGGGTATATCTCAGTGGCACAGCACCTTCCTGCAAGTGCAAGATGTTGCGTTTGATTCCCAGAACTATAGATAGATAGATAGATAGATAGATAGATAGATAGATAGATAGATAGATAGACCAAATAGGGGCTGGGCATAAAGCTCATTGTAAAGGCCTAGAATAGTGCTATATTGTATATAAATGCTTTCTTTAATCATTCATCTGTTAATTACTATTTTATTCTATTTTTATTCATTTTAATGAGAAAAAAGATAAAATAGCAACGAAACCATTTCAAAACAAGTTAGTAGGGTAGTTATAATAATTAATACAATGTATATTGTCTTCATAGTATTCAGAGGACAAGATCCAGACCTGATATCTTGTGTAAACAATATTAGTACAAACTTTAATTCTCAATGAACTAAGTACCTGAATATCTATCCTAATTCTTTTGTGTATACACATATATTTTTTTCTTTCTACAATTTCTAGTACTAGGAGAAAATATCATACCATATCTTATAAGTAGACTATAAGTCAAAGATATAGTATGAATCATAAAATATAAATTATGATTACACAATATTCAGAAAAGTAAATATTAAATTAAATATTAAAAAACAATAATTCAAAGTTCAAACCAAATCGTGAGTCCGACTTAGCGATCAGAATGTTGTGTATCATATTTGTGAATCTGTACTTGATTCAGAGTACTCTCATAGTATTTGAATAGGTTAATATACACAAAAATATCAAGGAAGAACAAGTTTCCATTGTAGTAAAGAATTACTAAGAATAAAACATAACGTAAGTAATGGAATGGAAAATATATGACCAACACTTCTAACAGTTTGGGGATAGTATACCACACAAAGTTCTAGGATGTCGTATACATGGACAGTGTCCATGATGCTTACTGGTGGCCAGGTGTCACTTGAAGGACTGAAGTACTGCTATTTCCTTGATATCCACCCTGTAGAACCAGACCCAATCATGGCCCACAGGGTGCAGGAGAAGTCCATTTGTAGAATATGCTGATGTATATATTCTGCTGCTGTATACAAAAGAATAGTTGAAAGACTGCTTTTGTATACCTCTTTCTTTTTCCCTGTGTTTAATTGTTTGCTCTATTTGGTGGGTTCTTTCCATTTTCCTTCATGGAGTTGTGATCATTTTGATTTCTCTCTAGAATATCTTTTAATAAACTGTGTAGGGTTGGCTTTGTCATTACAAAATTCTTTAGTTGTTCTTTGTCATGGAAGTATTTCACTTCTCCATTTTACACTTGAAAGAGAGTTTTGCAGGGTATAGCAGACTGGGCTGGAATTTGTTTTCATGGAGGACTTGCAGTACTTTGCTCCATGCTCTTCTTGACTTGGTTTGTGAAGAGAAATCTGCTGTTATTTTGATGGGTTTTACTTTCAATGTGATCTGTTTCTTTTTTCTAGTGGCTTTTAGTATACTGTTCCTGTGCTTAATTTCTGGGATCTTGATTATTATATATCTGGGTGTGGTTTCAATTGAGTTGATGCTACTTGGAGTTCTATCTGCTTTGGTGAGCTAAGTATCAAATTGTTTCCCCATATTTGGGCAGTTTTCTGCTATTACATCTTCCTATATTCTTTTTATATTATTTGTGCAGACTCCTTCTTTCTCACTGATGCTGAGTATCTTACATTTTTTGTCTTTGCATCATCTTGCAGATGTTGAATTACTTTTTCTTCCATCCTAGCTGTTTTTAAAAGATATTTTCTTGACTTTTCTTTAGTTGCAATGGTGTATTTAAGGTCTGAAAGTCTATTTTCACTTTCAATGAAAGTTTTTCCAGTTTGTGATTGATGTTTTAATTTCCTGTATAGCACTTTGAATCTACTTCGTGCATTCTATTACTATCCTATATTGCTTATTCAAGGATTTCATAATTTTTCTATCCTTCTCTATTTTTTATCAGTGTCTTCTTTAGAAACACTTAGTACTTCTTTCATTATAATTATCATTTCTTTTTTTACTTCAGAAATTATTTCTGATCTGATTTCTTCTCTATTTTTCTGAAGTTATCTCTTTACTTAAGATGATACTATTGCAGAGATTTTAGTTGTGTGATTTTCAATTTCTTCTATTCTATTGTCCCCTGAATTTGTTGAGAGTGAGCTTGGGGCCTGTGAGTGCAGTTTGTTCCCTCTTTTTGTCATTTTGTATAGCCCTGCCTTCTCACCTTTATTGGAGAGTTTGGTAGAGTTTTAACCTTAGCACCAGATCTGGATCTACCAAGTTCAAAGTTGTCCAAATGGGCCTGGCTTGGGTCTGGCTGCTGTGCTCCACTTCTTCCTGCTGCAGCCCTTGGAAGTGAACATGCTGTGCCACTCTGGTGAGATGTTCTGTTTGTGTATCAGCTGGGTAGGTCTTGTCTCTAGCCTCTCTGCAGGGAGTTCTGCCACTGTTTTGCATACTGGACCTGTCTGATGGATGAAGTTCCACTCACAACTGGGCCTTGTTGCTGGATCAAATGAGTTTATAGTGGGCCCTGGGTGGTCTCACTTACCTGCTGTGCCTGGTTGCTGGGTCCAGTCAGCCCAGGGCAGTCGCACTCAAGTTTCTGGCAGGCCCTTGTCAATTAACTATTATAAGTTGTGCTGCTATAAACATAGGTACACATGTGTCACTTTAATAGGATCTTTAACTTCTAGGAAGATAGCTAGAAGTGAAATAGCTGGTTTAAATGTGATTTCTATTTTTAGTGTTTTGAAGAATCTCTATACTAATTTCCATAGCGCATACAGTAATAAATATCACCACCAACAGGGTAAGAATATTTCTTCCTACTTGCACTCTCACCAGCATTTGTTATTATTTTATTTATGATGGCCATCTTTTTTGAAGATACAATCTCAGTATTATCCTAAATTTGCATTTCTCTAATGCCCAGCAATATTGAGCACATGTTCATGTTTACAATGGCCACTTGTTCTCCTTCTGAGAAATGTCTGTTCATGTTATTTTATTTTTTGGTACTGGCAATGAAATTTGACCTTATGCTTGCCAGGCAGGCACTTATGCCACTAAGTTATATCCCCAGCCCCTAAAGCTTTGATTTTGCTTTGTCTTGTTTCAAATAGGGTCTCAATATGTAGTTAAGGCTGGCCTTGAACTCACTATGTAGTACAGGCTGGACTTGAACTCACAGTGATCTTCCTGCATCAGCCTCCCAAGTTCTGAGACTACTTCTGTGCACTACTATACCCAGCTGTTTATTCACTTTAGTTGCCCAGGTTTTGATTGGTTCTTTTACATGGGGGTGGTCTAATTTTCTTGTTAGTTCTATCTTTATTTTAGATATTAATCCTCTATCCAAAGTGTAGCTGGCAAATGTTGTATGTTGTGAGTCGGTGCCGAAAAAAACAATGAGAAGACCTGATGAATATGCTTCAGAGGACTCCCTGAGATTTGTCCCTATCAAAGTGAGCCCAGAGCTCCAGAAAGAGTTCACCTTTATCGAGGGTTACAATCAGGCTAAAGAATGTGCAAAACTACTTTGGTGAATACACATTACAAATCACTATGTCTTCTACTGTTTACCTAACACTAGGTTCACACAGATGCTAACATAAAAAACAAGCAGGGGAAGAGACAACCATTAACATCCCAAGCAAGAGGTCAACAAACAGGGTGCCAGCAAGAGAAGATGCTATCTGCAGCCATAAATTCCAGCTTTCCAGAATTTACAATAGACAACAGCCCTCCTTGGGCTCTGTTTTTTGTTTCCTACTTCTCAGGATATCAATTGGGCTTGTCCCATATTACTACAATTATATTACTATAGGCAAACTTCTTTTTTCATTCTCTAATTTGTCTTTTAATTCTGTTGGTTGTTTCCTGTGTTATGTAGTTTTTTGATAAAATTTCACTTGTTGATTCTTGATGTTATTCCTTGTGTAATTGGGATCTTGTTCAAAAAGTCTTTGTCTAAATTTATGCTGCTAAGAGTTTAATCACAACACAAGTTGCAACAAAAACCATCATTAGCATTACAAGATAAGAATACCTATCTTCTAGCTTATGAAGTGTTTCTGTTAAGTATTTTTTAAAATTGTACTTATTTTTCTTTTTTTTTTGGTACCAGGAGTCAAATTCAGTACTTTGCACTTGCCAAGCAGGTGTGTATGCTGCTGAGCTATATCCCTGGCCCTGTTTAATATTTATATCATTTTTATATTTTGATTTTTATTTAGTATAAGGTGAGAGATATACTAATTTACTCATGTTGCAAAATTGTAATTCTTCAAGCTTAGTTGTAAAATTTACACTTTTTTCATTTTATTATCTATCCTCTTACCTTTTCAGTTTTGTATAGTTAAAATGATGTTGCTACAGAGGAAATGATCTTCTTTTAGTGCAGGTAGGTTTTCCTTTTTTCTAGACTTTGCTGCCTAGGTCTTTATTTCCCTCCCTTACATTTATTATTCTTCTCTCCCTTTATTTCTCAAGTACAGGGACAGTGTGGAATAGTAGCCAAGAACACTCTTACATCTTATTGTGGGATCCTGAGTAAATTAATATGGTATTCTGTGCCTCAGTTTCCCTAATTGGACACTGAGGGAAATTATACTTTCCAATTCTTGGGGTTCATGTGATTATTAAACTTAAATTAATGTAAAATGCTTGTAATAGTACTTGGTTTCTGAAGCATTTAATATTATGTTAGTGATAGCACTACTGAAATTTGTTTTTAATATGTCCACAATATCTAAATGAAATCTATGCTTCTGGACTTAATTCCCATGTACCAGTCTGTGGATATTGTAGGATTTCTATAATTTACTTTTTTTTTTTGTGAGACCAGGGTTCGAACTCACGACCTTGCACTTGCCCAGCAGGCACTTGTGCCTCGGAGCTATCTCCCCAGCCCTATAATTTACTTTTAATAGTCTGACACTCGACAGGTTCATGAGTCCTAGTAGAGGAATTTGGAGCATTATCCTAGTTCAGTGTAGGGTACTTGAGCCTATGCATCAATTACTGAATGGTAGCACAGACTGCTTGCTAGCTTCTCATTTTTTCCATCTCTCTTTAGCAACTATTTCCATTTCCTATAAGCAGAGGAGACAAATAAATATACATTCTCTGTCCACACTGCTCTAAATTTGGATCATTGCTCAAAATACTTGTGATTTGTAATTTTCCAGGCTTGCTTCTGGAAGAGACACAGGCAAAGCCACACTAAGCCTCACCAGAATCTGAGTAGTTGCCATCACTTTTTCTGCATTACTCGCAAGGTTGCATTACTTCAGTTTGGCTGTTAGTGACAAAACATGCGTGTTTCTTCAAAAACAGTTTTCTTGGTAATGCTAGGGACAGGATCCAGAATCTTGGGTATACTACATAAGCACTCTACCCCTGTACTACATCCTCTGTCCTAATCATTAGTTAGATATTGATAGGCAATGTGACCTACTTTACTCTTGATCCTAACATTGAAGTGAAATTGGCTTGTAGTCACAACAGGAAAGCAACCACTTAGGTGACTCTTCAACAAATTTTGCTTTAAGAGCACTTGATATGTTAGCTGTTTCTTTTATTGGAAACTTTTATGTTCTGTCTCCCTGGGACTCCATAGTACATACATGAGTAAGTAGAAGCAGAGTTCCTAGTAGGCTGCGAATACACTTAACTAATGGAGTATAAAATATTTCCCACCAGTACAAAAAAAATTCCCTGTATTTTCCTCTCTGGAAGAATATATCTTTCAAATTTTTTCCTATTCTCAAGAGACATTTCTTACGGTTCTGTTCATTAATTCACCTTCACTATTCTTATCTCTTCAGCTGATTGAAAATAGTAGGCATCAATATTTTCTCAAATCATAACATTCTGGTCTTCATTCTTTTCCCAGAGTCCACTGTTCTGAATATGCACTTGGATGAAGAAAACTTCCTGCTGCATTCTTCCATGTAGCCTTCTCCTTTCTTTTACCAAAATTGTATTAAATGACTTTTACCTATCCAGAAATAAAATTTCAATAGGACTAAGAACCACAATCTGACTAAAGCTACAAGCAATGTGTGTGACTATGGTAGTTTCAAAACTTTCTTAGAAGTATTTGCTTTTAATCAAATGAATAGATATCTCTGCTTATTAGATAGCTTTTTGCCTATATAGTTTATTTCATATTTCAACACAAGCTGGCTCTACAGTTTTGGGTGGGGTAAAGAAAAGTGAGTGTCACTACACTGTGAAGATGAGGGAAATGCTGTCTTGTGAAGATGGTTCTCTCTACCAGAGAATCAGTGAGATTCAAAGCTCAGAATTCAACTCATACCCTCTGTTTTTTCTTACTTTTCTTGCTAGGAGGAAATTTGAATAGGAATATAATTGGGATCCAGGGCTTTTTGTGGCCTGAGAAACTTGAGCTTAAGTCCTTGGGTAGTAATATGCAGATCTAATGTGACCATAGAAAATTTATTTATTTATTTATTCATTTATTTATTTATTGGCATTGGGAATTGAACTCAGGACCTTGTGCTTGCCAGGCAGATGCTGTGCTGCTGAACTATATGCCCAGCCCAGGTGAAGTGCTAATCTCTTTGAGTTTAGATTTATTCATTTGTAATACCATAAAGGTATATTATTCTTAAAAGATTATTAAGCTTAATAATATTAAATATCTAGTACAATGAAGAGTGAATTTTTTAAAACAGATTTAATAAATAATTCTCTTATAGATGGAGAAACTTAGACCATGTGTGTGTGCACCAAGGAAATTTAGTGCTAATGTTTAAGTTGAAGAGGCACTGAAATTAATTTTTCCATAATAACAACATTATAAACGATGGTTAGGATCCCATTTGTCTGCTCAAATATCTATTTAAGATTTATTATTTCCAATGAGCTTTGCTACAGGCAAAGCTGTTAAAAGCGTAAGGAGGTTTTTGGAGTAAACAATGTCTTCATTGCATAAAATATTCAATTATTTTTATGAGACAAAGATTTGAGAACATTTAAGTGAAATCCCAGCATGATACTTGCACTTTGACATAGTTATGGTAGTAGGGACTTCTCTTACTCCTAAATTCCTCCTCCTATTTTATTTTTTTTTTCTCATTTATGTATTTGGTACAAGATCTCACTACAGTTTGTACTTGTAGTGATCCTCTTGTTTTCAGCCTCCTCAACACTGGGATTACAGGTGTGCACCTTCATGCTCAGACTCAGTGGGGCTGGCCCTGCATATGGGACCTGGGATTGCGCCTCTTCCTCCTTCTCCTGGGTGATGTCAGCGAGGACTGAAGTTTATCTTGGTGCTCCCATGCCAGAAACTGTGTGAGATAGCAACTTTGATTGATGTGCTTCGACTGGAGAGGAAGATAATGACAAGATCTCTGGAAACCAGGGATCAAGGAAGAGCCATAATTACTTCTTAGATTGAGCTGGCTTCTGAGTGTAAAATATACAGAATATTAGTTTTTAAAGAAAGACTTCCTTCAACACCAACAATAAAAAAAACTTTCTTATAGTTCTTACAAATTAAAGAAAAAACCTAAAATCATAGATACAATTCAACTGCATTTCAGGAAACAGATTTCCCAGTCCTAGATTATCTGTGCTAACAGATATACTTGTGAGCTTTGGACAGAAGACAGGAAGAGACTGAGGAAGCAGGATGAGGCAGACGGTGCTGTCTTTTAAAACTGCAAGAATGGAACAAAGATGTGAGGTTGAAGAGAAAGTCTGAATGTTTTACTTTCCTCTGTCTTACCAGACTAATCTTCCTACAAGGTCAGACTTATAGCAAGATTGTACAGAGGTCAAGAATATATTATGATTGAGCAGACTTTCTGAAAGGACTTGTGTAAGATTAGATAATGACAAGCATTATCATTATCCAAGTGAGGAGCAACAACTTGAGAGTGCTAAATAAAAATCGCAGAGGGCACTGTTTTAGACTAAGGTCTTCCTGCCCAGACCCAGCTAAACCACATTACCAACCTGAAAATAAACTGTTTATCTGGTTTTCTGAAAATTAGGATAAGAGAGACAGTCAAATTTCCAAATAGGCTACTGTTGGTATAGTGAAGCTTCCTCTGCTTTAATCCTTACATGAATGAAGTAACCTGAGATAACATGATGTTAATTAATTTTCTTTTTCTTTTAATATTATGGTTGGCTCAGCCTGCCCTGGGAGTGAGGCTGGTGAAGCATGTGGCACCAGGAATCAAACTGTGGTTGCCTAAGCTTGCCTGAGCAGGCGCTTTAGCCATCTTGCCAGCCCTAATTAATTTTCTTATTGTCCCGTCTCCTTGCCCCTGCCTTACAATAAAATTAACTTTGGGAAATGATCAATTTGTTTTCATTTTTACTTCTATTTTTAAAGATGTTAGCTATAAAACCAACTTCTTTTGTATAAGCTACTGAAACACTTTTTACTTAACTTTTTGAAATATTATCAGACATTTACAGAGGCTCTGCATAGTATTTCAAGACACACATACAACATCCACAGATCAAATAGAAATCCTTATCATTTCCTTCTCCTTATGTATGGGTCAGGGTTTTACTTAGAGAAACAAAGCAGATGTAATTTAAGGAATGGATATTAACACAAAATATACAATCTATAAGGAATTATAAGATTGGCTTAAAAAAATATAAGATTGGCTTACAATAGTCAGCCAGAGTCAGATGAGGAAGCATGCAGAAGGTGTCTGCATGCTCTGGACTGAAGAATTCAATCCCGAGGTCTGGACTTCACTGCAGAGCTTCGTGTAAGTCTTTATCCATCAGCTGATGGGTCTGTGATGGAAGACTGAAGTGCCTGTAATGGATGCTGAAGAGTCTGCGATGGATGGTGAAAGATCCAAGCTGGAGGCCTTACCATCTATGCTTGGAATTTTGAAGCTCTGCAAAACTGCAGAACTTATTCCTTCTCTCTAGGTTTTGGTACCAATTATCCTCCCTCCTTTCCCAGCTTCCTTTCTTGCCTTTCCACTTCTCGTAATTACTATTCTGAATGCAAGGCTTTTGTTTTTTCGGTTATTGAAATATTTATTCTTCATTATGGAATGAAGTGTGCCCCCATTCTAAAATTGATAATAAAGCTAATTAGAATCTTTATATTGTTATTTTTATCCTCTGCAAAAGGTAACTATATTTTCTATGGCCACCTATCTCTCCCAGGTAGTTTTTACAGGGAGCAGCTTATGTCTTTAGTATATGTGCTGCCGAAGCGAGCACTAGCAGCTTATGTCTTTACAAGTCAGTTTCTGTATATGTTCATCCTTGCTTCCAATTATTAATATATACTCTGTGCTATCATTAATGTCGAAGAATCGGTGATGTGATATGTATTGAAAAAAGTGAGGCTAACATTAAATGTTTTACTTGATAGGTTTAGGGCTAGAGATGTAGCTCAGAGGCACAAGTGCCTGCCTGCAAGTGTAAGCACCTAAGTTTCATCCTCAGTACCAAAAAAATAAGGTGTGTGGTGGGGGAGGATTCCTGTGTACTGCAGTAACAATTCCACAGAACAAAAGCTATTTCATAGATCATAGAGCAATGGAGACTCATTCCCATAGCTCGAGTCAGCAGACATTTTCTTAAAGTTCCAGATGGTAGATATTTTTGGCTTTCCAGGTCATATAGTCTCTATTAAAACTACTTGACTCTACAATTAAAAGCATGAATATATATAGACAATATATAAATTACTATGGATGGCTAGGTATCATTAAAATTTGTTTATGCACATGTCAATTTCCTGTCTCAAAAGGTATTTTCTCAAAATTTAAGAAAAACAAAAACAGTGTCTAAAATGCCTAAGTTTTTTTCCAAGTTTACCTGGGGCTCGTAGTAATGATAAAATTAGGATTTAAGTCATCCTGACTCAACTAGCCTTCTCATCACTTGACTATACTGTCCCTCAGCTTAGAGTTTGACTAAAGCACTGATGAATACAATCATGTAAAACATGGTGCTGCCTATTCTGGATTCTGAGTCTCAAGCAATTCTCTTACATCAGCCTCCTGTGGAGCTGGGAGGAGAGGCCACACTACTGTGTGTATCAGCTTTTTGTTTGTATCATATCACACAGACTTGAGGAGTTACAGTTAAAGGATTTTTTCTTTGCTATAAGAGGAACAGATAAATTACTGTAAGCTATTTTATTGAGCCAGTTAATCTGCTACAAACAAAATATTTTAAGTGGGCAATTTAGTAAGTGTTAAAAGGAAACATTCAGTTTTTAAATTTTTTGCAGTGCTAAGGATTGAACCTAATCATGTCTCTAGGCAAGTACTCTACCAACTGAGCCCAAATGAAAACTTTAGAGGAGTTAAACTGGGTGACCCCAACAACCCAAAGAGGGTTGGAGAACTCTACTCCACAGTGTGGGGCAGACAGCACTCATAGGCAGAAAATGGAAACAAGGTAAAACAAACAAACAACCCTACCTTGATAGTGTTTGCCTTATTTGAACATAGTCTTTCCTGTTGGCAGCCTTTGACTGACAAAATATCAGATACAGTGAATGGTCAAATTTCAACTCATTACAAGAAAAGGTTCTTTATGTGCAAAGTTACAGCACAGTTCCTCACTAAGACATCAAGGTATGGTGGCATTTTCAGGCCAAATTTAGTTGAACTTACTAGTACAAATAATTCTGAGTAATAAAAGGTAGAAGTACATGTTTGGTTTTTATTGTCTACTTCTTCAGTTTTTTGAATATAGATTGAGATGCCCTTTGTGGCAGTCTCAAATATCAGTGGAAGTCTGACTTTAAGAGGTTTGACAGTAACTGGAAAATCTTAGAAAAAATATATCAAAGAAAGGGAGGAGGAGAAAAGGAAATGCTGTAGGTTAGGTTTATTTAGAATTATAGTAATTGGTGATATTTACTGTTTGCTTTGTATGTGCCCATTATTTTATTTAATCCTCAAGATAATCATACGAGGAAGTCTACTTTTTTGGAAAAGGAAAGCAAAGTTTCGCTTACAGGCTTAGATGGAATAGTAAAAAATGTATACTTGCAGACAGGACAGTGCCAAGCAAAACGGTGATAATCAACTAAAACTTCCTCTTTTTTTTTTTTTTTTTTTTTTTTTTTACAGATGAGGCATATGAGTGTTAAAGGTTAACAGAATTTTTTTTTAATATTTATTTATTTATTTTTTATTATGGTCAGCTCAGCCTGCCCTGGGGGCAGGGCTGGTGCAGCATGTGGTGCTGGGGATTGAACTGCGGTCCCTGCTGCCACCTAAGTGTTCCTAAGCAGGTGCTTTAGACCACTGAGCCATCCCACCAGCCCTTAACAGAATTTTATAGTCACAGATGGTTAATGAAAAAAAATCAAGGCTATAGCTCCAATTCACTTCTATAACTACCAGCTCAGTTTCTTTCTTTCCTTTTTTTGTCCTTCCTTCCTTCCTTCCTTCCTTCCCTCCCTCTCTCCCTCCCTCCCCCTCCTTCCTTCCTTCTTTCCTTCCTTCCTTCTTTTCTTCTTCCTCTTCTTCCTCTCTCTCTCCCCCTCTCCCTTTCTTTCCCTCTCTTTCCCTCCCTCCCACTCTCCCTCCCTCCCTCTTTTGTTTTTAGGAACTGAACCCAGGACCTTTGTACTGAGCTACATGTCCAGCCTTTCTTTCTTTTTTTTTTTTTTTTGCTTTAAACAATTTATTTAACTGAAATGGACTTACATTTGTTTAAGTGACTTCCATTTATTTGGATACATCTTTTCCCAATGGAGATTTACAAGATCAAGCCAATATAAATATTTTATAAATATTTGGGTATATACCTGCACAATACCTCAGCAATACTTTTCAGCAAGAAAACACTGAAGAGTAAAAGACCAGACACAATTACTCACTACAGTGAAAATCTGCTGAGATATGTTTGAGGTAAGAAGGCACCACATACCTCTTCAACTAAGAAAATCACCCTTACAACACAGGG